>JAJHIY020000708.1:550000-570000 GCA_022114975.2 Lampris megalopsis
TGATGTTAATTACTCTGATGATGGTTTCACTAACCTGCTGTTAATTACTCTGATGAAGGTTTCACTAACCTGCTGTTACCTACTCTGATGATGGTTTCACTAACCTGGTGTTACTAACTGTGATGATGGTTTCACTAACCTGCTGTTACCTACTGTGATGATGGTTTCACTAACCTGCTGTTACTTACTCGGATGATGGTTTCACTAACCTGCTGTTACCTACTCTGATGATGGTTTCACTAAGCTGATGTTACCTACTGTGATGATGGTTTCACTAACCTGCTGTTACCTACTGTGATGATGGTTTCACTAACCTGGTGTTACTAACTGTGATGATGGTTTCACTAACCTGCTGTTACCTACTGTGATGATGGTTTCACTAACCTGCTGTTACTTACTCGGATGATGGTTTCACTAACCTGCTGTTACCTACTCTGATGATGGTTTCACTAACCTGATGTTACTAACTGTGATGATGGTTTCACTAACCTGCTGTTACTAACTGTGATGATGGTTTCACTAACCTGCTGTTACTAACTGTGATGATGGTTTCACTAACCTGCTGTTACCTACTGTGATGATGGTTTCACTAACCTGCTGTTACTAACTGTGATGATGGTTTCACTAACCTGCTGTTACTAACTGTGATGATGGTTTCACTAACCTGGTGTTACCTACTGTGATGATGGTTTCACTAACCTGCTGACAATTACTCTGATGATGGTTTCACTAACCTGGTGTTACCTACTCTGATGATGGTTTCACTAACCTGCTGTTACCTACTGTGATGATGGTTTCACTAACCTGCTGTTACTAACTGTGATGATGGTTTCACTAACCTGCTGACAATTACTCTGATGATGGTTTCACTAACCTGCTGTTACCTACTCTGATGATGGTTTCACTAACCTGCTGTTACCTACTGTGATGATGGTTTCACTAACCTGCTGTTACTAACTGTGATGATGGTTTCACTAACCTGCTGTTACTAACTGTGATGATGGTTTCACTAACCTGCTGTTACCTACTCTGATGATGGTTTCACTAACCTGCTGTTACTTACACTGATGATGGTTTCACTAACCTGCTGTTACCTACTGTGATGATGGTTTCACTAACCTGCTGTTACTTACTCTGATGATGGTTTCACTAACCTGCTGTTACCTACTCTGATGATGGTTTCACTAACCTGCTGTTACCTACTCTGATGATGGTTTCACTAACCTGCTGTTACTTACTCTGATGATGGTTTCACTGACCTGATGTTAATTGCTCTGATGATGGTTTCACTAACCTGCTGTTACCTACTGTGATGATGGTTTCACTAACCTGCTGTTACCTACTGTGATGATGGTTTCACTAACCTGCTGTTACCTACTGTGATGATGGTTTCACTAACCTGCTGTTACTTACTCTGATGATGGTTTCACTAACCTGCTGTTAATTACTCTGATGATGGTTTCACTAACCTGCTGTTACCTACTCTGATGATGGTTTCACTAACCTGCTGTTACCTACTGTGATGATGGTTTCACTAACCTGCTGTTACTAACTGTGATGATGGTTTCACTAACCTGCTGTTACCTACTCTGATGATGGTTTCACTAACCTGCTGTTACCTACTGTGATGATGGTTTCACTAACCTGCTGTTACTAACTGTGATGATGGTTTCACTAACCTGCTGTTACCTACTCTGATGATGGTTTCACTAACCTGCTGTTACCTACTGTGATGATGGTTTCACTAACCTGCTTTTACTAACTGTGATGATGGTTTCACTAACCTGCTGTTACCTACTGTGATGATGGTTTCACTAACCTGGTATTACTAACTGTGATGATGGTTTCACTAACCTGGTGTTACCTACTGTGATGATGGTTTCACTAACCTGCTGATAATTACTCTGATGATGGTTTCACTAACCTGGTGGTACCTACTCTGATGATGGTTTCACTAACGTGCTGTTACCTACTGTGATGATGGTTTCACTAACCTGATGTTACCTACTGTGATGATGGTTTCACTAACCTGCTGTTACTTACTCTGATGATGGCTTCACTAACCTGCTGTTACCTACTGTGATGATGGTTTCACTAACCTGCTGTTACTTACTCTGATGATGGTTTCACTAACCTGCTGTTACTAACTGTGATGATGGTTTCACTAACCTGCTGTTACCTACTGTGATGATGGTTTCACTAACCTGCTGTTACCTACTGTGATGATGGTTTCACTAACCTGCTGTTACTTACTCTGATGATGGTTTCACTAACCTGCTGTTACTAACTGTGATGATGGTTTCACTAACCTGCTATTACCTACTGTGATGATGGTTTCACTAACCTGCTGTTACTAACTGTGATGATGGTTTCACTAACCTGCTGTTACCTACTGTGATGATGGTTTCACTAACCTGATGTTACCTACTCTGATGATGGTTTCACTAACCTGCTGTTACCTACTGTGATGATGGTTTCACTAACCTGCTGTTACTAACTGTGATGATGGTTTCACTAACCTGCTGTTACTAACTGTGATGATGGTTTCACTAACCTGCTGTTACCTACTGTGATGATGGTTTCACTAACCTACTGTTACCTACTGTGATGATGGTTTCACTAACCTGCTGTTACCTACTGTGATGATGGTTTCACTAACCTGCTGTTACCTACTGTGATGATGGTTTCACTAACCTGCTGTTACCTACTGTGATGATGGTTTCACTAACCTGCTGTTACTTACTGTGATGATGGTTTCACTAACCTGCTGTTACCTACTCTGATGATGGTTTCACTAACCTGCTGTTACTTACTGTGATGATGGTTTCACTAACCTGATGTTAATTACTCTGATGATGGTTTCACTAACCTGCTGTTACTTACTCTGATGATGGTTTCACTAACCTGCTGTTACCTACTCTGATGATGGTTTCACTAACCTGATGTTAATTACTCTGATGATGGTTTCACTAACCTGCTGTTAATTACTCTGATGAAGGTTTCACTAACCTGCTGTTACCTACTCTGATGATGGTTTCACTAACCTGGTGTTACTAACTGTGATGATGGTTTCACTAACCTGCTGTTACCTACTGTGATGATGGTTTCACTAACCTGCTGTTACTTACTCGGATGATGGTTTCACTAACCTGCTGTTACCTACTCTGATGATGGTTTCACTAAGCTGATGTTACCTACTGTGATGATGGTTTCACTAACCTGCTGTTACCTACTGTGATGATGGTTTCACTAACCTGGTGTTACTAACTGTGATGATGGTTTCACTAACCTGCTGTTACCTACTGTGATGATGGTTTCACTAACCTGCTGTTACTTACTCGGATGATGGTTTCACTAACCTGCTGTTACCTACTCTGATGATGGTTTCACTAACCTGATGTTACTAACTGTGATGATGGTTTCACTAACCTGCTGTTACTAACTGTGATGATGGTTTCACTAACCTGCTGTTACTAACTGTGATGATGGTTTCACTAACCTGCTGTTACCTACTGTGATGATGGTTTCACTAGCCTGCTGTTACTAACTGTGATGATGGTTTCACTAACCTGCTGTTACTAACTGTGATGATGGTTTCACTAACCTGGTGTTACCTACTGTGATGATGGTTTCACTAACCTGCTGACAATTACTCTGATGATGGTTTCACTAACCTGGTGTTACCTACTCTGATGATGGTTTCACTAACCTGCTGTTACCTACTGTGATGATGGTTTCACTAACCTGCTGTTACTAACTGTGATGATGGTTTCACTAACCTGCTGACAATTACTCTGATGATGGTTTCACTAACCTGCTGTCACCTACTCTGATGATGGTTTCACTAACCTGCTGTTACCTACTGTGATGATGGTTTCACTAACCTGCTGTTACTAACTGTGATGATGGTTTCACTAACCTGCTGTTACTTACTCTGATGATGGTTTCACTGACCTGATGTTAATTGCTCTGATGATGGTTTCACTAACCTGCTGTTACCTACTGTGATGATGGTTTCACTAACCTGCTGTTACCTACTGTGATGATGGTTTCACTAACCTGCTGTTACCTACTGTGATGATGGTTTCACTAACCTGCTGTTACTTACTCTGATGATGGTTTCACTAACCTGCTGTTAATTACTCTGATGATGGTTTCACTAACCTGCTGTTACCTACTCTGATGATGGTTTCACTAACCTGCTGTTACCTACTGTGATGATGGTTTCACTAACCTGCTGTTACTAACTGTGATGATGGTTTCACTAACCTGCTGTTACCTACTCTGATGATGGTTTCACTAACCTGCTGTTACCTACTGTGATGATGGTTTCACTAACCTGCTGTTACTAACTGTGATGATGGTTTCACTAACCTGCTGTTACCTACTCTGATGATGGTTTCACTAACCTGCTGTTACCTACTGTGATGATGGTTTCACTAACCTGCTGTTACTAACTGTGATGATGGTTTCACTAACCTGCTGTTACCTACTGTGATGATGGTTTCACTAACCTGCTGTTACTAACTGTGATGATGGTTTCACTAACCTGGTGTTACCTACTGTGATGATGGTTTCACTAACCTGCTGATAATTACTCTGATGATGGTTTCACTAACCTGGTGTTACCTACTCTGATGATGGTTTCACTAACGTGCTGTTACCTACTGTGATGATGGTTTCACTAACCTGCTGTTACTAACTGTGATGATGGTTTCACTAACCTGCTGTTACCTACTCTGATGATGGTTTCACTAACCTGCTGTTACTAACTGTGATGATGGTTTCACTAACCTGCTGTTACTTACTGTGATGATGGTTTCACTAACCTGCTGTTACCTACTGTGATGATGGTTTCACTAACCTGCTGTTACTTACTCTGATGATGGTTTCACTAACCTGCTGTTACCTACTGTGATGATGGTTTCACTAACCTGCTGTTACTTACACTGATGATGGTTTCACTAACCTGCTGTTACCTACTGTGATGATGGTTTCACTAACCTGCTGTTACTTACTCTGATGATGGTTTCACTAACCTGCTGTTACCTACTCTGATGATGGTTTCACTAACCTGCTGTTACCTACTCTGATGATGGTTTCACTAACCTGCTGTTACCTACTGTGATGATGGTTTCACTAACCTGCTGTTACCTACTGTGATGATGGTTTCACTAACCTGCTGTTACCTACTGTGATGATGGTTTCACTAACCTGCTGTTACTTACTCTGATGATGGTTTCACTAACCTGCTGTTAATTACTCTGATGATGGTTTCACTAACCTGGTGTTACCTACTCTGATGATGGTTTCACTAACCTGCTGTTAATTACTCTGATGATGGTTTCACTAACCTGGTGTTACCTACTCTGATGATGGTTTCACTAACCTGCTGTTACCTACTGTGATGATGGTTTCACTAACCTGCTGTTACTAACTGTGATGATGGTTTCACTAACCTGCTGTTACCTACTCTGATGATGGTTTCACTAACCTGCTGTTACCTACTGTGATGATGGTTTCACTAACCTGCTTTTACTAACTGTGATGATGGTTTCACTAACCTGCTGTTACCTACTGTGATGATGGTTTCACTAACCTACTGTTACCTACTGTGATGATGGTTTCACTAACCTGCTGTTACTTACTCTGATGATGGTTTCACTAACCTGCTGTTACTAACTGTGATGATGGTTTCACTAACCTGCTGTTACTAACTGTGATGATGCTTTCACTAACCTGGTGTTACTAACTGTGATGATGGTTTCACTAACCTGCTGTTACTAACTGTGATGGTGGTTTCAC
Source organism: Lampris megalopsis (assembly GCA_022114975.2). NCBI lineage: Eukaryota > Metazoa > Chordata > Actinopteri > Lampriformes > Lampridae > Lampris > Lampris megalopsis. The sequence goes on from JAJHIY020000708.1 coordinate 555,806, forward strand.
TAACCTGCTGTTACCTACTCTGATGATGGTTTCACTAACCTGCTGTTACTTACACTGATGATGGTTTCAATAACCTGCTGTTACCTACTGTGATGATGGTTTCACTAACCTGCTGTTACTTACTCTGATGATGGTTTCACTAACCTGCTGTTACCTACTCTGATGATGGTTTCTTTAACCTGCTGTTACTTACTCTGATGATGGTTTCTTTAACCTGCTGTTACCTACTGTGATGATGGTTTCACTAACCTGCTGTTACTTACTCGGATGATGGTTTCTTTAACCTGCTGTTACTTACTCTGATGATGGTTTCTTTAACCTGCTGTTACTAACTGTGATGATGGTTTCACTAACCTGATGTTAATTACTCGGGTAATCGTTTCACTAACCTGGTATTACTTACTGTGATGATGGTTTCACTAACCTGCTGTTAATTACTCGGATGATCGTTTCTCTAACCTGTTATTACTTACTGTGATGTTGTTTTCACTAACCTGATGTTAATTACTCGGATGATCGTTTCACTAACCTGGTATTACTTACTCTGATGATGGTTTCACTAACCTGCTGTTACTTACTCTGATGATAGTTTCACTAACCTGGTATTACTTACTGTGATGATGGTTTCACTAACCTGATGTTAATTACTCTGATGATGGTTTCACTAACCTGGTGTTCCCTACTCTGATGATCGTTTCACTAACCCTGTGTTACCTACTCTGATGATGGTTTCACTAACCTGCTGTTACTAACTGTGATGATGGTTTCACTAACCTGGTGTTACTTACTCTGATGATGGTTTCACTAACCTGCTGTTACTTACTGTGATGATGGTTTCAATAACCTGCTGTTACTTACTCTGATGATGGTTTCACTAACCTGGTGTTACCTGCTCTGATGATGGTTTCACTAACCTGCTGTTACTAACTGTGATGATGGTTTCACTAACCTGCTGTTACTAACTGTGATGATGGCTTCACTAACCTGCTGTTACCTACTGTGATGATGGTTTCACTAACCTACTGTTACCTACTGTGATGATGGTTTCACTAACCTGCTGTTACTTACTCTGATGATGGTTTCACTAACCTGCTGTTACTAACTGTGATGATGGTTTCACTAACCTGCTGTTACTAACTGTGATGATGCTTTCACTAACCTGGTGTTACTAACTGTGATGATGGTTTCACTAACCTGCTGTTACTAACTGTGATGATGGTTTCACTAACCTGCTGTTACCTACTCTGATGATGGTTTCACTAACCTGCTGTTACTTACACTGATGATGGTTTCAATAACCTGCTGTTATCTACTGTGATGATGGTTTCACTAACCTGCTGTTACTTACTCTGATGATGGTTTCACTAACCTGCTGTTACCTACTCTGATGATGGTTTCACTAACCTGCTGTTACCTACTCTGATGATGGTTTCACTAACCTGGTGTTACTTACTCTGATGATGGTTTCACTAACCTGATGTTACCTACTCGGATGATGGTTTCTTTAACCTGCTGTTACTTACTCTGATGATGGTTTCACTAACCTGCTGTTACCTACTCTGATGATGGTTTCTTTAACCTGCTGTTACTTACTCTGATGATGGTTTCTTTAACCTGCTGTTACTTACTCTGATGATGGTTTCTTTAACCTGCTGTTACTAACTGTGATGATGGTTTGACTAACCTGCTGTTACTTAGTCTGATGATGGTTTCTTTAACCTGCTGTTACTTACTCTGATGATGGTTTCTTTAACCTGCTGTTACCTACTGTGATGATGGTTTCACTAACCTGCTGTTACTTACTCGGATGATGGTTTCTTTAACCTGCTGTTACTTACTCTGATGATGGTTTCTTTAACCTGCTGTTACTAACTGTGATGATGGTTTCACTAACCTGATGTTAATTACTCGGGTAATCGTTTCACTAACCTGGTATTACTTACTGTGATGATGGTTTCACTAACCTGCTGTTAATTACTCGGATGATCGTTTCTCTAACCTGTTATTACTTACTGTGATGTTGTTTTCACTAACCTGATGTTAATTACTCGGATGATCGTTTCACTAACCTGGTATTACTTACTCTGATGATGGTTTCACTAACCTGCTGTTACTTACTCTGATGATAGTTTCACTAACCTGGTATTACTTACTGTGATGATGGTTTCACTAACCTGATGTTAATTACTCTGATGATGGTTTCACTAACCTGGTGTTCCCTACTCTGATGATCGTTTCACTAACCCTGTGTTACCTACTCTGATGATGGTTTCACTAACCTGCTGTTACTAACTGTGATGATGGTTTCACTAACCTGGTGTTACTTACTCTGATGATGGTTTCACTAACCTGCTGTTACTTACTGTGATGATGGTTTCAATAACCTGCTGTTACTTACTCTGATGATGGTTTCACTAACCTGGTGTTACCTGCTCTGATGATGGTTTCACTAACCTGCTGTTACTAACTGTGATGATGGTTTCACTAACCTGCTGTTACTAACTGTGATGATGGCTTCACTAACCTGCTGTTACCTACTGTGATGATGGTTTCACTAACCTGCTGTTACTAACTGTGATGATGGTTTCACTAACCTGCTGTTACTTACTCTGATGATGGTTTCACTAACCTGGTGTTACCTACTCTGATGATGGCTTCACTAACCTGCTGTTACCTACTCTGATGATGGTTTCACTAACCTGGTGTTACCTACTCTGATGATGGTTTCACTAACCTGCTGTTACCTACTGTGATGATGGTTTCACTAACCTGCTGTTACTTACTCTGATGATGGTTTCACTAACCTGGTGTTACCTACTCTGATGATGGTTTCACTAACCTGCTGTTACTAACTGTGATGATGGTTTCTTTAACCTGGTGTTACTTACTATGATGATGATTTCACTAACCTGGCCGGTTATAATTCTACAACCCAGATTGAAACGACGTTTAAACTCAAAATCAGCCTTTATCAAAACCCTTATCCCTTTTATTGTTTTCAACCAATCAATCAATCAATCAATCAATCAATCAATCAATCAACGGGAAAAAACTATTCCTGACCTCAATCACTGCTATTACAGTTTCGATTTCAGAGAACAGACACCACTCATCCCCCTCTGCCACCAGGCTCTCTCGCTCCTTCTCTTTAACCTGCCCCCCGTTTGTTTGAGGTGCCACAGTCTGCCAGCAGAGGGTGCTGGGGACAATTCTGTTTCTTCTAATGAGACCCCCCGCAGGGCATCTTACTCAGTAAAACGTCGCCTTTCTCATAGATAGATAGATAGATAGATAGATAGATAGATAGATAGATAGATAGATAGATAGATAGATAGATAGATGGACAGCTTGATAGCTGGATAGATGGACAGATAGATCTTTATTTGAATACACTCTAAGGAAAGATCCAGAATTACAGAAAATATTGATGAAACATGCACTCACTTTTGGCACATCAACTGCCATGTGTGAAAACTCGTTGTCAGAGTTGAAAACGTCTTTCCAGACAAATGGCTAGCCGTGTTGCATGAAGCAAAAGTGCACGTGGTACAGGAGTCTTCTGACATGGACTTGACAGCAAGATTTCGCAATGAGTGGAGTGATGATGTCATGCAGAGATTCAACTTGCAACAGAATCGCTGCCTTCAACTCTACTAACCGGTGTGTTCAGTATTCTATTTAACAACATTATTGTGGAAGGTGTCTACTGTGGCATTTAAACTTCAGCTCTACTAACCGGTGTGTTCAGTATTCTATTTAACAACATTATTGTGGAAGGTGTCTACTGTGGCATTTAAACTTCAGCTCTACTAACCGGTGTGTTCAGTATTCTATTTAACAACATTATTGTTTTGTGCCAATTACATTGCAAGCCTTTATTTGTCTATGATATATTTCTACATATATATTTATTGTTTGTCTATAACATATATATATATATATATATATATATATATCAAAAACTTTTCATGCATCTAAAAAGGCATTTAATGCATCTGATTCTAGATGCATTAAAAGAAACGTTTAATGCATCCAAAATCATTTACATGCATGATGGGTGAAACGGCCATTTAAAACCTAAAACACCTTTTAAGCACGAATAACTTGGACTTTGAGTCATGTTACTTATACTTGGAGTCATATTTGTCTTGGACTTGGAGTCCTATTTGTCTATGAATAATATATTTATATATATATATATATATTTGTCTGAGATATATATATATATGTCTATAATATATTTCTATGTATACATTTGTCTATAATATATTTCTGTATATATTTATTTGTCTATAATATAATTCTGTATATATTTCTATGATATATTTCTCTATATATATTTCTATATATATTTAATTGTCTATAATATATTTCCAAATATAATTTGTCTATCATATATAGTATATATACACTCACCGGCCACTTTATTAGGCACACCTGTCCAACTGCTCGTTAACGCAAATTTCTAATCAGCCAATCACATGGCAGCAACCCAATGCATTTAGGCATGTAGACATGGTCAAGACGATCTGCTGCAGTTCAAACCGAGCATCAGAATGGGGAAGAAAGGTGATTTAAGTGACTTTAAACGTGGCATGGTTGTTGGTGCCAGACGGGCTGGTCTGAGTATTTCAGAAACTGCTGATCTACTGGGATTTTCACACACAACCATCTCTAGGGTTTACAGAGAATGGTCCAAAAAAGAGAAAATATCCAGTGAGCGGCAGTTCTGTGGGCGAAAATGCCTTGTTGATGCCAGAGGTCAGAGGAGAATGGCCAGACTGGTTCGAGCTGATAGAAAGGCAACAGTAACTCAAATAACCACTCATTACAACCGAGGTATGCAGAAGAGCGTCTCTGAATGCACAACACGTCGAACCTTGAGGCAGATTGGCTACAGCAGCAGAAGACCACACCGGGTGCCACTCCTGTCAGCTAAGAACAGGAAACTGAGGCTACAATTCGCACAGGCTCACCAAAATTGGACAATAGAAGACTGGAAAAACGTTGCCTGGTCTGATGAGTCTCCATTTCTGCTGCGACATTCAGATGGTAGAGTCAGAATTTGGCGTCAACAACATGAAAGCATGGATCCATCCTGCCTTGTATCAACGGTTCAGGCTGGTGGTGGTGGTGTAATGGTGTGGAGGATATTTTCTTGGCACACTTTGGGCCCCTTAGTACCAATTGAGCATTGTGTCAATACCACAGCCTACCTGAGTATTGTTGCTGACCATGTCCATCCCTTTATGACCACAGTGTTCCCATCTTCTGATGGCTACTTCCAGCAGGATAACGCGCCATGTCATAAAGCTCGAATCATCTCAGACTGGTTTCTTGAACATGACAATGAGTTCACTGTACTCAAATGGCCTCCACAGTCACCAGATCTCAATCCAATAGAGCACCTTTGGGATGTGGTGGACCGGGAGATTCGGATCATGGATGTGCAGCCGACAAATCTGCAGCAACTGCGTGATGCTATCATGTCAATATGGACCAAACTCTCTGAGGAATGTTTTCAGTACCTTGTTGAATCTATGCCACGAAGGATTAAGGCAGTTCTGAAGGCAAAAGGGGGTCCAACCCGGTACTAGCAAGGTGTACCTAATAAAGTGGCCAGTGAGTGTATATATATATATATATATATATATATATATATATATATATATATATATATATATATATATACTTAGCACAAAAAGTAAGGAAATGTGTGTTTGGTAGATTATTTCTTTGTTGTAACAATGCTTCTTGGCAATAAATCTGATACCGTTGGAAAGCCTGTTTATTTCCCTTTTAAATGAGGCCACATTTGTAATGAACATTCATTTGTGGGATGAGCAGCAGAGCTGAGTATGTGGGTTGCGCCCATGAAAAATTTGCCAAATCTTCTCTGCCAATGCCAAACAGCTTATTTTGCTGTTGCTATTGACTCTTGTTTTGAGCTTCTGGTACCCCAGGTGCTGACAATCAGCTGCCTGATAGAAGATTTATTGCCAAGAAGCATTGTTACAACAAAGAGATAATCTACCAAACACACATTTCCTTCCTTAATCTGCTAAGTATATATATATATATAGATAGCTAGATATATACAGTGTATATATTCACACCCCTTCACTTTCCCCACATTTTGTTATGTTACAGCCTTATTCCAAAATGGATTAAATTCCTTTTTTTTTCTAATCAACCTACATACAATTCTCCATAATGGCAAAGTGAAAAAGGTTTTGTAGAAATTTTTGCAAATTTATTAAAAATAAAAAACTGAAATATTGCATGTACATAAGTATTCACACCCTTTGCTATGACACTCAAAATTGAGCTCAGGTTCATCCTGTTTCCACTGATCATCTTTGAGATGTTTCTACATCTTGATTGGAGTCCACCCATAATAAATTCAATTGATTGGACATGATTTGGAAAGGCACACACCTGTCTATATAAGGTCCCACTGTTGACGGTGCATGTCAGAGCAGAAACCAAGCCATGAAGTCAAAAGAATTGTCTGTGGACCTCCGAGACAGGATTGTGTCGAGGCACAGATCTGGGGAAGGGTACAAAAAAATTTCTATATCTTTGAAGGTCCCGAAGAGCACAGTGGTCTCCATCATTCGTAAATGGAAGAAGTTTGGATCCACCAGGACTCGTCCTAGAGCTGGCCGCCCAGCCAAACTGAGCAATCGGGGGAGAAGGGCCTTGGTCAGGGAGGTGACCAAGAACCCGATGGTCACTCTGACAGAGCTCCAGTGTTCCTCTGTGGAGATGGGAGAACCTTCCAGAAGGACAACCATCTCTGCAGCACTCCACCAATCAGGCCTTTATGGTAGAGTGGCCAGACGGAAGCCTCTGCTCAGTAAAACGCACATGACAGCCCGCTTGGAGTTTGCCAGAAAGCACCTAAAGGACTCTCAGACCATGAGAAACAAGATTCTCTGGTTTGATGAAACCAAGATTGAACTGTTTGGCCTGAATGCCAAACGTCACGTCTGGAGGAAACCAGGCACCTCTCATCACCTTGCTAATACCACCTCTACAGTGAAGCATGGTGGTGGCAGCATCATGCTGTGGGGATGTTTTTCAGCGGCAGGAACTGGGAGACTAGTCAGGATCGAGGGAAAGATGAATGGAGCAAAGTACAGAGAGATCCTTGATGAAAACCTGATCCAGAGTGCTCAGGACCTCAGACTGGGGCGAAGGTTTACCTTTCAACATGACAACGACCCTAAGCACATAACCAAGACAATGAAGGAGTGGCTTCGGGACAAGTCTGTGAATGTCCTTGAGTGGCCCAGCCAGAGCCCAGACTTGAACCCCATTGAACATCTCTGGAAAGACCTGAAAATAGCTGTGCAGCGACGCTCCCCATCTAACCTTACAGAGCTGGAGAGGCTCTGCAGAGAACCAAGTACTGAGTAAAGGGTGTGAATACTTATGTACATGCAATATTTCAGTTTTTTATTTTTAATAAATTTGTAAAAATGTCTACAAAACCTTTTTCACTTTGTCATTATGGGGTATTGTGTGTAGATTGATGAGAAAAAAAAGGAATTTAATCCATTTTGGAATAAGGCTGTAACATAACAAAATGTGGGGAAAGTGAAGGGGTGAGAATACTTCCCGGATGCACTATATGTATGTATCTTTGTTAAAAGAAACACTTAAAGGTAGGGAAAGTGCTCATCAAATAAGGAGCAAAATAATCTTTTTATTTCCTTTACTGTGATTATAGTATCATCAACAAGAATCATCAACAAATCAATGGCACCGTCATCACAACCGGACTCCATGGGCTGTTTGTTCATAAGGGTGATCGGGCGATGCACCACCAAAGGGGAAAAGGAGGGATTTTTCTCTCTCATATTCTACCACGGTGTTACAGTAGTTGTGACTGTTCTAGACAGATTGACGTGCCTCTGTATGTTATTCTCCAATCAGCATAAGGTCGTGCTCCATGGAGTACCACCCCTTTTGGACGATTTCAGTCAGGTTGAAAATCGCCCACATTGCTCTGATAGACTCTCATGTAAAATCATATTTTTTCAAATCGCAGGCTCTACAGTGCAATCCCTATGGGTTCCAGGAGGGCTTGCACTAACGTGCTTTCGTCATACGTAAGCTGGGGGTAGCCAGGGCAGCGACCTCGATCTACTCACATTCAAGGTCAACATGACTAGTGTTCAGACTCAGAGCAACTCTATCGCATCGTTAAGAGAAGTTCCTTTCAGTAGACGTAGTAAAGAACATAACTTGGCAACAAAACAATTAGGACCCCCCCAGACCAAATTTAAACATCAAACCAGTTTCCACCGGGGGGGGGGTCATATAACTGGGGATTTTCGCGGTGCTGGCATGAGCGGGAAAACCTGGCTAGCAGGCTGTGAAGTAGCCAATGTTGTATTTTGCTACCCCTGCTTACTGTTCCACCCTGATGGCAGCATGGCGGACACCACCACATGAACAACTCCAGGAGGCACCTACATGCACCGTCTGCCTGAAAAGGTGGAGCAACATGAGGCATCAAAGATCCATATGGGCAGTTGTTTGAAATTTTCAGCGTTTGGGAGGGTGAAGATTGCCACTCAGTTAGATGAGAGCTACAGGCTAGCAGTTCGTCGTCACAACGATGAGGTGAGCAAGAACAGACACACCCTAGCCCATCTCATCGATTGTGTGAAATTTTGTGGAGTGTTTGAGTTAGCCTTGTGAGGCAAAGATGAAAGTGAGGGCTCCAACAACCCTGGCACTTTTCGTGGCCTGGTCGACTTGGTGGCATCTTTAGATGAGGCATTTGAGGAGCACCTCAAAACTGCTGCAGTTTTCAAGGGCACTTGGAAGACTGTGCAGAACAAGCTTTTGGAATGCATGCTAGCAGTCATCAGGGGACGTGTAATGGAGGAGGTCAAGTCTGCTAACTTTGTAGCCATTCAAGCAGATGAGACCACCGACGTTTCAACACAGTTTCCACTGGTGCTTGTGGTGAGATATATCGACACGAACCATGCAGTGCAGGAACGTCTTTTTTTCTTTTTCTCCCTGTTATTGATGCAACTTCCACTTCGCTTGCCAGTGTGCTTTTGGACAGACTGAACAGTCTTTTTTCCGACGGTGATAAGGAGAAACTCACAGCATATGACGGAGCCAGTGTGAGGAGGGGAGAGTGGTCTGGTGTGCAGCAAAAGGTTCGTGAGCATTTCAAAAATGCCCATTATGTGCATTGCTATCCAAAGGAGTTGGTAAACATCGGATCACAAAGAGCTATGCATATCAATAGCTCTGACAACGACTCCAAGAGGATAAATTCTGAGTCTCATCAGCAGCCAGTCAGACTAGCTTGGTCTAGTCAGAAAGGCACGAACTGAGGAAGCCTCTTGGATGAGAGGCGAAACGTCTTCACGGATAAATACCAAGTCCAGTTGCACTTGATTCAACTCCTTTGGAGAACCATGACCTGGATGAAGGAGAACATTCACAGATATGTGCATTGCTATGCACACCAACTGAATGTGATTATGCAGCAAGCCACTTCTCACATCCCAGCAGTGAGAGTTTTCTTCTCCGGTCTGGGCGGTAGTATTGCCAGTTTTTTTACCCGGTCACCCAGACGCACCAGCATTCTTCATCAGATTGTTGCATGAAGGCTGCAAAGGGCTTCATCCACAAGATGGAACAGCAGAATCATCAACACCGTATACGAGAACCTAGATGACCTCGTACAGTGTTTCGAATCCGTCACGACATCGGGTTCATTTGACAACACCACGTTAAGGGAGGCATCTGGCTTTCTAAGGTGCTGCAGGATGATGACTTCCAGTTTTTTCTGCAGTTATTTCATCAAATCATGCCTCACGTTGACATGCTGTACCAGCAGCTGCAGAAGAAGGACATTGATGCAGTCTTCATCAAATGTGCCCTCCAGAGCTTCACAAGCAGTGTGCAGGCCATAAGGTAAGATTAAATAATATTGTTCAGTCCTTCTCAATACAGAACCTTGCCATAACAAATGTATACATGAAGTAAAGCTATATTAGTGTTGGAAATTAGCATTTTCTTTTCATTTCTAAATTCTATCAGGCCCTCATATTTTCATGTACTAACAAACACTGTTGGTCTGCTTGCCCTCAGGGACTCATCTCAACAGCAGCAGCAAGTAGTGACAGGAACCACAAGACCAAGGAGGGCCTTGGGGGAAGAGGAGAAGCAGAGGCTGTCTAAAGAGGTCTGCGATACTATCCTGGCTCATCAAGCCATCATTCTGGTTTGGGCTTTGTGAAATGTGTAAAGCCAAGATGCACTGACAACACTAGGTCAAGCCTCCCCTTTTCTCTCTTGGGATTTCTGTATTCTGCTTTTGTTACAGTAAATAGCCCTCTGGTGGTATCCTTGATAAATCACAGAAATTGTAAGATGTGAAGAGACCGCTTCACTTTTCTATTTTCTATTCCACTTCACTATTCTATTTTGTATTCTATCCTATTGCTATTGCCATTCTATTACTATTTATAGTTCATTGTTGAATGTGCTCACTTTCATTTGCACTTAAAGATAATTAAGCTGCACAACAACTTTAAAATGTTCCGGCAATCTGTTCAAATAGCCAGACTTTGTATTTACTGTTTGTTTCTGTAAATACAGATTATTGTTTGTGCAATGTTGAGGAATTTGAATATACTACCCCTTTATTACTTGCATTTTTATAAACTGTTGCGTACTTGCAGTTTATTTATGTTGTTTGTTATCATGTTTACAATCATACCATACCATTGTCACTTTCCATAGGTGACAGTTATACGAATGTTCACTCCATACATTTTACTAGCACTAGATACTAAATATTTTCTATCTGATAACTTAGTTATTGTGCCAGTGCTTTTGTAAGCCATTTGTAATGAAAAAAAATACTTTCAAGAACTGTAAATAAATACTGCTCATGTTTCTGACTTACATATAGTCCCCTTCTTTATTAATGGTAAAGCAGACATCTCTGTCTACGTTCAAAGGTATTTGAAGGTAAACTGACTGATGACAATTTATCTGTTGGTGACCATATTCATTGTAGAGCCAAGATTTTTTATTTATGATGACTGCTGGATGTAACTTTCCACAAATAGGCCTAGCATATAGTATGTAGATTATCTAGCTAAGGGAAAATCTTTGTGTTGTGTGTTGCCATCTAGTGGTTACAGGTGGTATTGCTATGTGAGTTGACCAGGAAAAAAACAAATTGTACAATTGTCTAGCTACCTATTAATTTACCCATTGAACGAGTCACCTTAGTCATCATCGCAACAATTGCCCCCCCTAAGAAATTTGTCAGGAGCCGCCACTGCCAGACTCCCCCAACTGCAGCTGCCGTGTAAAGGACTCACGCCCCAGTCGAAAGGAGGTATCTCCCAAGCTACGGTGACGAGAGAGGACAACGCAAAATAGACACATACGTGAGTCTAACAGAGGGACCATTCAAAAAGAGGTGTAATGCTCACATGTGTAGCTTTAGAAACAACCGTTTAAAAAAGGCCACATGTTTAAAAGCCCTTATGTTTGGTCGCTGGTGGACAGAAACATGAATTATTCACCCACCTGGAAATCCTGTCAAAGAACAAATCATATTCAGCCAGTAGTACAACGTGTAATCTGTGTCTAACTGAACAGCGTTTTATCATCTGCAGACCCCAAATGTCCACACTGAATAACACCAATGGACTAACTGCCCAGCAGCTGCACACATAGATACGATAAGCACCTATTTTGTAATTGCAAATAAATCATGACAATAGACAAACCCCCCCCCCCACTAGACCGTTAGGTTTTGAGTTTTTGAATGTCGCACCTCTCCCTTCCCCATTGGACGTTGTGCACGTGATGTGCATGACGAGGCAGTAGACGGTACGTTCTTTCCTCCAGCAGCTTTACTGGCAGCTGATGGTGCTTATGGCATGAAACACACTTGTCCTGTCTCATCAGCAATTTACTTGACTCACTGGATTATATATATATATATATATATATATCTGTCTGTATATATATGTATGTCTGTCTGTATGTATGTATGTGTGTATGTATGTGTGTGTATGTATGTGTGTGTATATATATATATGTCTGTATGTATGTATGTATGTATGTATGTGTATATATATTTATGTATGTGTGTGTGTATATATGTGTCTGTTTGTATGTTTGTATGTATGTATGTATGTATGTATGTATGTATGTATGTATGTATGTATGTATGTATGTATGTATGTATGTATGTGTGTGTGTGTGTATATGTCTGTCTGTCTGTCTGTCTGTCTGTTTGTGTGTGTGTATGTATGTATGTATGTATGTGTATATATATATGTATGTATATGTGTGTGTGTGTATATATGTGTCTGTTTGTTTGTATGTATGTATGTATGTATGTATGTATGTATGTATGTATGTGTATATGTCTGTCTGTCTGTCTGTCTGTTTGTGTGTGTGTGTGTGTATGTATGTATGTATGTATATTTCGTTTGGGTGCCTTTGACGGTGGTTAGACTGTTAATTGTCCGTGTTGATATCGCTCGCCCCCCCTCTTCTTCACAATACCCCTCTAACAATTTTGCCCTGGAGCCGGGGCTGCGTGCGTGACTTGCGTGACGTGACGTGACGTGACGTGCGTGACGTTACATGACGTGATTACCGGAGCACCGACCGGGGGATGCGTGCAGGAACGGACGGAATAACGGACGGCGGCTGTGCTGTGGATAGGGCGGCACGAGGAGCCGTGCGACGCCACGTTACGTAGGACACTCGAGGCTCGAGCTCAGCGGCAGCGCGAGGGGCAGCCTTCCGGTCCCGGTACAGGCGCGTGAGGAGGAGGAGGAAGAAGAGGATGGATCCGGGAGACGGAGAGCAGGACGGCCTGGCCACGGCTGGTGGGTGTGTGTGTGTGTGTGTGTGTGTGTGTGTGTGTGTGTGTGTGTGTGTGTGTGTGTGTGTGTGTGTGTGTGTGTGTGTGTGTGTGTGGACAGCTCGTGGAGGCTCGGTACTGAGGTGGGTAGGGCCGTCGGTTCACCGCAGTCGCGTGCTGGGGTTAAAACCATTCAGCCTTCCGTCAAACGACCGATATGCGTGCGACTGTGTGCGCGTCTGTGCGCGTGCGCATGCTACTATGACACTGCGCCTGTCTGGATGTCGCGCGACACGACGCTGTCTGTACCGCGTGCCGTGCTTTTATCGCCACACTCACCTACCGACGATCTGGAGCGCGCGGCTACCCGCGTGTCGTTTGCGTGTGTCCACGCGTGTGTGCGTGTGTGTTCCAGCGCATCATTCCTGTGTTGGCCGCTGGCTCTGTGAGACACTCCCTGTCCGTCCGTCCGTCCGTCCGTCCGTCCTCCTGTGTGTCGGTGTGTGTGTCGATGTGTGTGTCGGTGTGTGTGTGTGTGTGTGTGTGTGTGTGTGTGTGTGTGAGAGAGAGACAGAAGACATGATTCTCTCTTCATCCTCCATTCTGCCACATCCACATCCCCAACTTCCCTTCTGAATCCTCTGGCCGTGTGTGTGTCTGTGTGTGTGTGTCTGTGTGTGTCTGTGTGTGTGTGTGTGTGTGTGTGTGTGTGTGTGTGAGAGACAGAAGACATGATTCTCTCTTCATCCTCCATTCTGCCACATCCACATCCCCAACTTCCCTTCTGAATCCTCTGGCCGTGTGTGTGTGTGTGTTTGTCTGTGTGTGTGTGTGTGTGTGTGTGTGTGTGTGTGTGTGTGTGTGTGTGTGTGTGTGTGTGTGTGTGTGTGAGAGACAGAAGACATGATTCTCTCTTCATCCTCCATTCTGCCACATCCACATCCCCAACTTCCCTTCTGAATCCTCTGGCCGTGTGTGTGTCTGTGTGTGTGTGTCTGTGTGTGTGTGTGTGTGTGTGTGTGTGTGTGTGTGTGTGTGTGTGTGTCTGTGTGTGTGAGAGAGACAGAAGACATGATTCTCTCTTCATCTTCCATTCTGCCACATCCACATCCCCAACTTCCCTTCTGAATCCTCTGGCCGTGTGTGTGTGTGTGTTTGTCTGTGTGTGTGTGTGTGTCTGTGTGTGTGTGTTTGTGTGTGTGTGTGTGTGTGTGTGTCTGTGTGTGTGAGAGACAGAAGACATGATTCTCTCTTCATCCTCCATTCTGCCACATCCACATCCCCAACTTCCCTTCTGAATCCTCTGGCCGTGTGTGTG
>JAJHIY020000708.1:572500-582500 GCA_022114975.2 Lampris megalopsis
TTGATGAGAAATACGGCAGTACTGTCATAAACCCTGTAGTACTTTGATGATAAATACTGCATTACTGTCGTAAACCTTGTAGTACTTTGATAAATCCTGCAGTACTGTCATAAATCCTGCAGTATTGTCATAAATCCTGTAGTACTTTGATAAATACTGCAGTACTGTCATAAACCCTGTAGTACTTTGATGATAAGTACTGCAGTACTGTCAAAAACCCTGTAGTACTTTGATGAGAAATACTGCATTACTGTCATAAACGCTGTAGTAGTTTGATGATAAATGCTGCAGTACTGTCGTAAACCTTGTAGTACTTTGATAAATCCTGCAGTACTGTCATAAATCCTGTAGTACTTTGATAAATACTGTAGTACTGTCGTAAACCCTGTAGTACTTTGATAAATCCTGCAGTACTGTCATTAATCCTGTAGTACTTTGATAAGTACTGCAGTACTGTCGTAAACACTGTAATACTTTGATAAATACTGCAGTACTGTCATAAACCCTGTAGTACTTTGATGATAAAATACTGCAGTACTGTCATAAACCCTGTAGTACTTTGATTATATACTGCAGTACTGTCATAAACCCTGTAGTACTTTGAGAAATATTGCAGTACTGTCATAAACCCTGTCGTACTTTGACGATAAATACTGCAGTACTGTCATAAACCCTGTACTACTTTGAGAAATATTGCAGTACTGTCATAAACCCTGTAGTACTTTGATGAGAAATACTGCTGTACTGTTGTAAACCCTGTAGTACTTTGATAAATACTGCTGTACTGTCGTAAATCCCGTAGTACTGTGATAAATACTGCAGTACTGTCATATGTACCACAGTACACACTGACCAGTTTTACCCACAGTGACTTGCAACACAATAACTAATTAACTCATAAATGCAACACAATGAGCATTAATACAACCGCAACACAATGAGCATTAATACAACCGCAACACAATGAGCATTAACACATAACTGCAACACAATGAGCATTAATATAACCGCAACACAATGAGCATTAATACAACCGCAACACAATGAGCATTAACACTTAACCGCAACACAATGAGCATTAACACATAACTGCAACACAATGAGCATTAATATAACCGCAACACAATGAGCATTAACACTTAACCGCAACACGATGAGCATTAATACAACTGCAACACAATGAACATTAACACATAACCGCAACACAATGAGCATTAACACTTAACCGCAACACAATGAGCATTAACACATAACTGCAACACAATGAGCATTAATATAACCGCAACACAATGAGCATTAATACAACTGCAACACAATGAACATTAACACATAACCGCAACACAATGAGCATTAATATAACCGCAACACAATGAGCATTAACACATAACTGCAACACAATGAGCATTAATACAACTGCCACACAATGAGCATTAATACAACTGCAACACAATGAACATTAACACATAACCGCAACACAATGAGCATTAATATAACCGCAACACAATGAGCATTAACACATAACCGCAACACAATGAACATTAACACATAACTGCAGGTGTTAGCAGCTGACATCACAGAGTGCTGTACAGTAATCATCATAGTAATAATATATACAGTAGTAGTAGTAGTACATGTGCTACACAGTAATCATGTCACATGAGAGTGCGTGTCACTTCAAGCAGCACTTCACAAATCAGTATCACAGTGACGGAGACGACATTTAGGATATATTAAATTAAATATTAAATCATATTAAATTGCCTCTCAAATTACATATTAAATTATATATAAAATTTCATATTAAATTATAAAATTACATCTTAAATTACATATTAAATTAAATTACATATTATATCTTGAATTATATGTTAAATTATATGATAAATTACATATTAAATTGTAAAATTACATATTAAATTACATATTAAATTGTAAAATTACATCTTAAATTATTAAATTACATATTAAATTGTGTCATAAATTACATATTAAATTATATATTAAATTATATCTTAAATTCTATATTATATGACATCTTAAATTTCATATTAAATTAGGCGCAGGATAAGCAGTTTGTATAATTAGTGAATCAGGAAGTTCAGCGGATTAGCAAGGAGGAAGTGAGGGCAGCTATGAAGAGGATGAAGAGTGGAAAGGCAGTTGGTCCTGATGACATACCTGTGGAGGCATGGAGGTGTTTAGGAGAGATGGCAGTGGGGTTTCTAACTAGATTGTTTAACACAATCTTGGAAAGTGAGAGGATGCCTGAGGAGTGGAGAAGAAGCATACTGGTACCGATTTTCAAGAACAGGGGTGATGTGCAGAACTGTAACAACTACAGAGGTATAAAGTTGATCAGCCACAGCATGAAGATATGGGAAAGAGTAATAGAAGCTAGGTTAAGAGGAGAGGTGATGATCAGCAGCAGCAGCAGTATGGTTTCATGCCATGAAAGAGCACCACAGATGTGATGTTTGCTTTGAGAATGTTGATGGAGAAGTATAGAGGAGGCCAGAAGGAGGTACATTGTGTCTTTGTGGATTTAGAGAAAGCATACGACAGGGTGCCGAGAGAGGAGGTGTGGTATTGTATGAGGAAGTCGGGAGTTGCAGAGAAGTATGTAGGGGTGGTGCAGGATACGTATGAGGGCAGTGTGACAGTGGTGAGGTGTGCGGTTGGGTGACAGATGGGTTCAAGGTGGAGGTGGGATTACATCAAGGATCGGCTCTGAGCCCTTTCTTGTTTGCAATGGCGATGGACAGGTTGACGGACGAGATCAGGCAGGAGTCTCCATGGACGATGATGTTCGTGGATGACATTGTGATGTGTAGTGAGAGTAAGGTGCAGGTGGAGGAGAGCCTGGAGAGGTGGAGGTATGCACTGGAGAGAAGAGGAATGAAAGTCAGTAGGAGCAAGACTGAATACCTATGCATGAATGAGAGAGAGGACAGTGGAATGGTCAGGATGCAAGGAGTGGAGGTGACAAAGGCATTTGAGTTTAAATACTTGGGGTCAACTGTCCAAAGTAACGGGGAGTGCAGAAGAGAGGTGAAAAAGAGAGTGCAGGCAGGGTGGAGTGGGTGGAGAAGAGTGTCAGGAGTGATGTGTGACAGAAGGGTACCAGCAAGAGTTAAAGGGAAGGTTAACAAGATGGTTGTGAGACCAGCTATGTTGTATGGTTTGGAGACAGTGGCACTGAAGAAAAGACAGGAGGAGGAGCTGGAGGTGGCAGAGTTGAAGATGATAAGATTTTCATTGGGAGTGATGAAGAAGGACAGGATTAGGAAGGAGTATATTAGAGGGACAGCTCAGGTTGGACGGTTTGGAGACAAAGCTAGAGAGACAAGATTGAGATGGTGTGGACATGTGTGGAGGAGAGATGCTGGGTATATTGGGAGAAGGATGCTGAATATGGAGCTGCCAGGGAAGAGGAGAAGAGGAAGGCCAAAGAGGAGGTTTATGGATGTGGTGAGGGAGGACATGCAGGTGGCTGGTGTGACAGGGGAAGATGCAGAAGACAGGAAGAGATGGAAACGGATGATCCGCTGTGGCGCCCCCTAACGGGAGCAGCCGAAAGTAGTAGTAGATAAGCAGTTTGTATAATGGATGGATGGATATTAAATTATATAACAAATTACATCTTAAATTAGCCATCCATCCATCCATCCATCCATCCATCCATCCATTGTCTGAACCGCTTCTCCTGCTCTCAGGGTTGTGGGGTGCTGGAGCCTGTCCCAGCAGTCATTGGGCAGCAGGAGGGGAGACACCCTGGACAGACCGCCAGCCCATCACCGGGCCGACGTAGATGAGTCTATAGTTCTGATAGAAGACAAGAGTTCATTCCTTCAGACACACTGCACTACACATATTACTACATGTAGACACACTACACTACACATTACTACATGTACTAATATGTTTACGCTCTGCACTACACATATTTCTACATGTACTAATATGTCTACATGTAGAGACACTACACTACACATATTAGTACATGTAAACACACTACATATATTACTCCATGTAAACTCACTACACTACACATGTAGACACACTACACTACACTACACATATTAGTACATGTAGACACAGTACACTACACATATTAGTACATGTAGACACAGTGCACATACTACTAGACATATGTACATGTTAATTGGGTTTACAGGTAAGTGGGTGTAGTAACCAGGTTGAGCAGCTATGTACTGGCAGATAAATGTACAGATAAAAGTACACATGTGGGCTTTGGGCCATCGGCTCAGTGATTATAAACATGATGTTCAGCTGATCATGTGCTGTCAATCAAAAGGGGAAAAACACTTGTCACTTAAGAGCTGATTGTTGTTTGTCTGTTAGCTACAACATAATTACACCTTATTTTCCATGTCTCAGGAAGACTGTAGAGTTGTGTAGCTGAACTTCTGTTTTTACATTGTGAACAGTTGAATATAAACGTGATGGATATTTGCATTGAACAACCCAGTCAGAGTGCTGCTGGTGGGAAGCATCCATGTTGTTGCACTTCATGTGGGTAACAGCCGGGTGGGTCCCAGTTAAACACATGTCTCTGGGATGCTGGACAGCAGCTGCGCTACACACACTGGGACACCATAGGGAATTGTGCTACAGTTGTGTAACACAGACAGGACAGCAGAAGAAGAAGAAAAAGACACTTTATTGTGTGTCATTGTACATACAACAAAACTCATCCTCTGCATGTAACCACCCTGTTATATAGGAGCATGTAACCATCCTACCATCCTACTGTATAGGAGCATGTAACCACCCTGTTATATAGGAGCATGTAACCATCCTACCATCCTACTGTATAGGAGCATGTAACCATCCTGTTATATAGGAGCATGTAACCATCCTACCATCCTACTGTATAGGAGCATGTAACCATCCTGTTGTATAGGAGCATGTAACCACCCTGTTATATAGGAGCATGTAACCATCCTACTGTATAGGAGCATGTAACCATCCTGTTGTATAGGAGCATGTAACCACCCTGTTATATAGGAGCATGTAACCATCCTACTGTATAGGAGCATGTAACAATCCTGTTGTATAGGAGCATGTAACCACCCTGTTATATAGGAGCATGTAACCACCCTGTTGTATAGGAGCATGTAACCACCCTGTTATATAGGAGCATGTAACCATCCTACCATCCTACTGTATAGGAGCATGTAACCATCCTGTTGTATAACAGCATGTAACCATCCTGTTGTATAGGAGCATGTAACCATCCTGTTGTATAACAGCATGTAACCATCCTGTTGTATAGGAGCATGTAACCATCCTGTTGTATAGGAGCATGTAACCATCCTGTTGTATAGGAACATGTAACCATCCTGTTGTATAGGAGCATGTAACCATCCTGTTGTATAGGAGCATGTAACCACCCTGTTGTATAGGAGCATGTAACCACCCTGTTGTATAACAGCATGTAACCATCCTGTTGTATAGGAGCATGTAACCACCCTGTTGTATAGGAACATGTAACCATCCTGTTGTATAGGAGCATGTAACCATCCTGTTGTATAGGAGCATGTAACCATCCTGTTGTATAGGAACATGTAACCATCCTGTTGTATAGGAGCATGTAACCATCCTGTTGTATAGGAACATGTAACCATCCTGTTGTATAGGAACATGTAACCATCCTGTTGTATAGGAACATGTAACCATCCTGTTGTATAGGAACATGTAACCATCCTGTTGTATAGGAGCATGTAACCATCCTGTTGTATAGGAACATGTAACCATCCTGTTGTATAGGAACATGTAACCATCCTGTTGTATAGGAACATGTAACCATCCTGTTGTATAGGAACATGTAACCATCCTGTTGTATAGGAACATGTAACCATCCTGTTGTATAGGAACATGTAACCATCCTGTTGTATAGGAGCATGTAACCATCCTGTTGTATAGGAACATGTAACCATCCTGTTGTATAGGAGCATGTAACCATCCTGTTGTATAGGAACATGTAACCATCCTGTTGTATAGGAGCATGTAACCACCCTGTTGTATAGGAACATGTAACCATCCTGTTGTATAGGAGCATGTAACCATCCTACCATCCTACTGTATAGGAGCATGTAACCATCCTGTTGTATAGGAACATGTAACCATCATGTTATATAGGAGCATGTAACCATCCTACCATCCTACTGTATAGGAGCATGTAACCATCCTGTTATATAGGAGCATGTAACCATCCTACCATCCTACTGTATAGGAGCATGTAACCATCCTGTTGTATAGGAGCATGTAACCACCCTGTTATATAGGAGCATGTAACCATCCTACTGTATAGGAGCATGTAACCATCCTGTTGTATAGGAGCATGTAACCACCCTGTTATATAGGAGCATGTAACCATCCTACTGTATAGGAGCATGTAACAATCCTGTTGTATAGGAGCATGTAACCACCCTGTTATATAGGAGCATGTAACCACCCTGTTGTATAGGAGCATGTAACCACCCTGTTATATAGGAGCATGTAACCATCCTACCATCCTACTGTATAGGAGCATGTAACCATCCTGTTGTATAACAGCATGTAACCATCCTGTTGTATAACAGCATGTAACCATCCTGTTGTATAGGAGCATGTAACCATCCTGTTGTATAACAGCATGTAACCATCCTGTTGTATAGGAGCATGTAACCATCCTGTTGTATAGGAGCATGTAACCATCCTGTTGTATAGGAACATGTAACCATCCTGTTGTATAGGAGCATGTAACCATCCTGTTGTATAGGAGCATGTAACCACCCTGTTGTATAGGAGCATGTAACCACCCTGTTGTATAACAGCATGTAACCATCCTGTTGTATAGGAGCATGTAACCACCCTGTTGTATAGGAGCATGTAACCATCCTGTTGTATAGGAACATGTAACCATCCTGTTGTATAGGAGCATGTAACCATCCTGTTGTATAGGAACATGTAACCATCCTGTTGTATAGGAACATGTAACCATCCTGTTGTATAGGAACATGTAACCATCCTGTTGTATAGGAACATGTAACCATCCTGTTGTATAGGAGCATGTAACCATCCTGTTGTATAGGAACATGTAACCATCCTGTTGTATAGGAACATGTAACCATCCTGTTGTATAGGAACATATAACCATCCTGTTGTATAGGAACATGTAACCATCCTGTTGTATAGGAACATGTAACCATCCTGTTGTATAGGAACATGTAACCATCCTGTTGTATAGGAGCATGTAACCATCCTGTTGTATAGGAACATGTAACCATCCTGTTGTATAGGAGCATGTAACCATCCTGTTGTATAGGAACATGTAACCATCCTGTTGTATAGGAGCATGTAACCACCCTGTTGTATAGGAACATGTAACCATCCTGTTGTATAGGAGCATGTAACCATCCTACCATCCTACTGTATAGGAGCATGTAACCATCCTGTTGTATAGGAACATGTAACCATCATGTTGTATAGGAGCATGTAACCATCCTGTTGTATAACAGCATGTAACCATCCTACCATCCTACTGTATAGGAGCATGTAACCATCCTACCATCCTACTGTATAGGAGCATGTAACCATCCTGTTGTATAACAGCATGTAACCATCCTACCATCCTACTGTATAGGAGCATGTAACCATCCTGTTGTATAGGAGCATGTAACCATCCTACCATCCTACTGTATAGGAGCATGTAACCATCCTGTTGTATAGGAGCATGTAACCATCCTACCATCCTACTGTATAGGAGCATGTAACCATCCTGTTGTATAACAGCATGTAACCTTCCTACCATCCTACTGTATAGGAGCATGTAACCATCCTGTTGTATAGGAGCATGTAACCATCCTGTTGTATAACAGCATGTAACCTTCCTACCATCCTACTGTATAGGAGCATGTAACCATCCTGTTGTATAGGAGCATGTAACCATCCTGTTGTATAGGCGCATGTAACTATTCTGTTTTATAACAGCATGTAACCATCCTGTTGTATAACAACATGTAACCATCCTGTTGTGTGTCTGTGAATGTTCTCATTCATCCAGGTCGTCATGGTTCTCCAAAGGAGTTGAATCAAGTGCAACTGGACCTGGTTATACACTCACCGGCCACTTTATTAGGCACACCTGTCCAACTGCTCGTTAACGCAAATTTCTAATCAGCCAATCACATGGCAGCAACTCAATGCATTTAGGCATGTAGACATGGTCAAGACGATCTGCTGCAGTTCAAACCGAGCATCAGAATGGGGAAGAAAGGTGATTTAAGTAACTTTGAACGTGGCATGGTTGTTGGTGCCAGACGGGCTGGTCTGAGTATTTCAGAAACTGCTGATCTACTGGGATTTTCACGCACAACCATCTCTAGGGTTTACAAAGAATGGTCCGAAAAAGAGAAAATATCCAGTGAGCGACAGTTCTGTGGGCGAAAATGCCTTGTTGATGCCAGAGGTCAGAGGAGAATGGCCAGACTGGTTCGAGCTGACAGAAAGGCAACAGTAACTCAAATAACCACTCATTACAACCGAGGTATGCAGAAGAGCATCTCTGAACGCACAACACGTCGAACCTTGAGGCAGATGGGCTACAGCAGCAGAAGACCACACCGGGTGCCACTCCTGTCAGCTAAGAACAGGAAACTGAGGCTACAATTCACACAGGCTCACCAAAATTGGACAATAGAAGATTGGAAAAACGTTGCCCGGTCTGATGAGTCTCGATTTCTGCTGCGACATTCGGATGGTAGGGTCAGAATTTGGCGTCAACAACATGAAAGCATGGATCCATCCTGCCTTGTATCAACGGTTCAGGCTGGTGGTGGTGGTGTAATGGTGTGGGGGATATTTTCTTGGCACACTTTGGGCCCCTTGGTACCAATTGAGCATCGTGTCAACGCCACAGCCTACCTGAGTATTGTTGCTGACCATGTCCATCCCTTTATGACCACAGTGTTCCCATCTTCTGATGGCTACTTCCAGCAGGATAACGCGCCATGTCATAAAGCTCGAATCATCTCAGACTGGTTTCTTGAACATGACAATGAGTTCACTGTACTCAAATGGCCTCCACAGTCACCAGATCTCAATCCAATAGAGCACCTTTGGGATGTGGTGGACCGGGAGATTCGCATCATGGATGTGCAGCCGACAAATCTGCAGCAACTGCGTGATGCTATCATGTCAATATGGACCAAACTCTCTGAGGAATGTTTCCAGTACCTTGTTGAATCTATGCCACGAAGGATTAAGGCAGTTCTGAAGGCAAAAGGGGGTCCAACCCGGTACTAGCAAGGTGTACCTAATAAAGTGGCCAGTGAGTGTATATCCGTGAAGACGTTTCGCCTCTCATCCAAGAGGCTTCCTCAGTTTGTGTATTTCTGACTAGACCAAGCTAGTCTGACTGGCTGCTGATGACACTCAGCATTTATCCTCTAGGAGTCGTTGTCAGAGCTGTAGATGCGCGTGGCTCTTTGTGTCCCGATGTTTACCAACGCCCGTCGCTAACAGAGCTATTGATATGCGTGCACACACAACAGTACCTCTAACAGTACTAACATAGTACCACAGTACATACTGATACACATGGTACCCACACAACAGTACCTCTAACAGTACTAACATAGTACCACAGTACATACTGATACACATGGTACACACACAACAGTACCTCTAACAGTACTAACATAGTACCACAGTACATACTGATACACATGGTACACACACAACAGTACCTCTAACAGTACTAACATAGTACCACAGTACATACTGATACACATGGTACACACACAACAGTACCTCTAACAGTACTAACATAGTACCACAGTACATTCTGATACACATGGTACACACACAACAGTACCTCTAACAGTTCTAACATAGTACCACAGTACATACTGATACACATGGTACACACACAACAGTACCTCTAACAGTACTAACATAGTACCACAGTACATACTGATACACATGGTACCCACAC
>JAJHIY020000708.1:590000-860000 GCA_022114975.2 Lampris megalopsis
TCTCTCAGTACTAACGTATTCTCTCTCTCTCTCAGTACTAATGTATTCTCTCTCTCTCTCTCAGTACTAATGTAGTCTCTCTCTCTCTCAGTACTAATGTATTGTCTCTCTCTCTCAGTACTAACGTATTCTCTCTCTCTCTCAGTACTAATGTATTCTCTCTCTCTCTCTCAGTACTAATGTATTCTCTCTCTCAGTACTAATGTATTGTCTCTCTCTCTCTCAGTACTAATGTATTGTCTCTCTCTCAGTACTAACGTATTCTCTCTCTCTCTCAGTACTAATGTATTCTCTCTCTCTTTCTCAGTACTAATGTAGTCTCTCTCTCTCTCAGTACTAATGTATTGTCTCTCTCTCTCAGTACTAATGTATTGTCTCTCTCTCTCAGTACTAATGTATTGTCTCTCTCAGTACTAATGTATTCTCTCTCTCTCTCTCAGTACTAACGTATTCTCTCTCTCTCTCAGTACTAATGTATTGTCTCTCTCTCTCAGTACTAACGTATTCTCTCTCTCTCTCAGTACTAATGTATTCTCTCTCTCTCTCTCAGTACTAATGTATTGTCTCTCTCTCAGTACTAATGTATTCTCTCTCTCTCTCAGTACTAATGTATTGTCTCTCTCTCTCAGTACTAACGTATTCTCTCTCTCTCTCAGTACTAATGTATTCTCTCTCTCTCTCTCAGTACTAACGTATTCTCTCTCTCTCTCAGTACTAATGTATTCTCTCTCTCTCTCTCTCTCAGTACTAATGTAGTCTCTCTCTCTCTCAGTACTAATGTATTGTCTCTCTCTCTCAGTACTAACGTATTCTCTCTCTCTCTCAGTACTAATGTATTGTCTCTCTCTCTCAGTACTAACGTATTCTCTCTCTCTCTCAGTACTAATGTATTGTCTCTCTCTCTCAGTACTAACGTATTCTCTCTCTCTCTCAGTACTAACGTATTCTCTCTCTCTCTCAGTACTAATGTATTCTCTCTCTCTCTCTCTCAGTACTAATGTAGTCTCTCTCTCTCAGTACTAATGTATTGTCTCTCTCTCTCTCAGTACTAACGTATTGTCTCTCTCTCTCAGTACTAATGTATTGTCTCTCTCTCTCAGTACTAATGTATTGTCTCTCTCTCAGTACTAATGTATTGTCTCTCTCTCTCTCAGTACTAATGTATTGTCTCTCTCTCTCTCAGTACTAATGTAGTCTCTCTCTCTCAGTACTAATGTATTGTCTCTCTCTCTCAGTACTAATGTATTGTCTCTCTCTCTCAGTACTAATGTATTGTCTCTCTCTCAGTACTAATGTATTGTCTCTCTCTCTCTCAGTACTAATGTATTGTCTCTCTCTCTCAGTACTAATGTATTGTCTCTCTCTCTCTCTCAGTACTAATGTATTGTCTCTCTCTCTCTCTCAGTACTAATGTATTGTCTCTCTCTCTCAGTACTAATGTATTGTCTCTCTCTCTCTCAGTACTAATGTATTGTCTCTCTCTCTCAGTGCTAATGTATTGTCTCTCTCTCTCTCAGTACTAATGTATTCTCTCTCTCTCTCAGTACTAATGTAGTCTCTCTCTCTCAGTACTAATGTATTGTCTCTCTCTCTCAGTACTAATGTAGTCTCTCTCTCTCAGTACTAATGTAGTCTCTCTCTCTCACTACTAATGTATTCTCTCTCTCTCAGTACTAATGTATTGTCTCTCTCTCTTAGTACTAATGTATTGTCTCTCTCTCGCAGTACTGATGTATTCTCTCTCTCTCTCAGTGCTAATGTATTGTCTCTCTCTCTTAGTACTAATGTACTTTCTCTCTCTCTCACTACTAATGTATTCTCTCTCTCTCAGTACTAATGTATTTTCTCTCAGTACTAATGTATTGTCTCTCTCTCTCAGTACTGATGTATTCACTCTCTCTCTCAGTACTAATGTATTCTCTCTCTCTCTCAGTACTGATGTATTGTCTCTCTCTCTCTCAGTACTAATGTATTCTCTCTCTCTCTCAGTACTAATGTATTCTCTCTCTCTCTCTCAGTACTGACGTATTCACTCTCTCTCTCAGTACTAATGTATTGTCTCTCTCTCTCAGTACTGATGTATTCACTCTCTCTCTCAGTACTAACGTATTCTCTCTCTCTCTCTCTCTCTCTCTCCCTCTCAGTACTGATGTATTGTCTCTCTCTCTCAGTACTGACGTATTCACTCTCTCTCTCAGTACTAATGTATTCTCTCTCCCTCAGTACTAATGTATTCTCTCTCTCGCTCAGTACTAATGTATTGTCTCTCTCTCTCAGTACTAATGTATTCTCTCTCCCTCAGTACTAATGTATTCTCTCTCTCTCTCTCAGTACTAATGTATTGTCTCTCTCTCTCAGTGCTGATGTATTCACTCTCTCTCTTAGTACTAATGTATTGTCTCTCTCTCTCAGTACTAATGTATTCTCTCTCTCTCAGTACTAATGTATTGTCTCTCTCTCTCAGTACTAATGTATTCTCTCTCTCTCAGTACTGATGTATTCATTCTCTCTCAGTACTGATGTATTGTCTCTCTCCCTCAGTACTAATGTATTCTGTCTCTCTCAGTACTGATGTATTCACTCTCTCTCTCTCAGTACTAATGTATTCTCTCTCAGTACTGATGTATTGTCTCTCTGTCTCAGTACTGATGTATTGTCTCTCTCTCAGTACTAATGTATTCTCTCTCTCTCAGTACTAATGTATTCTTTCTCTCAGTACTGATGTATTCTCTCTCTCTCTCAGTACTGATGTATTCACTCTCTCTCTCAGTACTAATGTATTGTCTCTCTCTCAGTGCTAATGTATTCTCTCTCTCTCTCAGTACTGATGTATTCTCCCTCAGCACTAATGTATTCTCTCTCTCTTTCAGTACTAATGTATTCACTCTCTCCCTCAGTACTGATGTATTCTCTCTCTCCCTCAGTACTAATGTATTCTCTCTCTCTTTCAGTACTGATGTATTCACTCTCTCCCTCAGCACTAATGTATTCTCTCTCTCTTTCAGTACTAATGTATTCTCCCTCAGTACTAATGTATTCTCTCTCTCTTTCAGTACTGATGTATTCACTCTCTCCCTCAGCACTAATGTATTCTCTCTCTCTTTCAGTACTAATGTATTCTCCCTCAGTACTAATGTATTCTCTCTCTCTTTCAGTACTGATGTATTCACTCTCTCTCTCTCAGTACTGATGTATTGTCTCTCTCTCTCAGTACTAATGTATTCTCTCTCAGTGCTGATGTATTCTCTCTCTCGCTCAGTACTGATGTATTCACTCTCTCTCAGTGCTAATGTATTGTCTCTCTCTCTCAGTACTGATGTATTCACTCTCTCTCAGTGCTAATGTATTGTCTCTCTCTCTCAGTGCTAATGTATTCTCTCTCTCTCAGTACTGATGTATTCACTCTCTCTCTCAGTGCTAATGTATTGTCTCTCTCTCTCTCAGTACTGATGTATTCACTCTCTCTCAGTGCTAATGTATTGTCTCTCTCTCTCAGTGCTAATGTATTCTCTCTCTCTCAGTACTGATGTATTCACTCTCTCTCTCAGTGCTGATGTATTGTCTCTCTCTCTCAGTACTGATGTATTCACTCTCTCTCTCTCAGTACTAATGTATTCTCTCTCTCTCAATACTGATGTATTCACTCTCTTTCTCAGTACTAATGTATTCTCTCTCTCTCAGTACTAATGTATTCTCTCTCTCTCTCAATACTGATGCACTCACTCTCTCTCTCTCAGTACTAATGTGTTGTCTCTCTCTCTCAGTACTAATGTATTCACCCTCTCTCTCTCAGTACTAATGTATTCTCTCTCTCTCTCTCAGTACTGATGTATTCACTCTCTCTCTCTCTCTCTCAGTACTAATGTATTCTCTCTCTCTCAGTACTGATGTATTGTCTCTCTCTCTCAGTACTGATGTATTTACTCTCTCTCTCAGTACTAATGTATTCTCTCTCTCTCTCAGTACTGATGTATTTACTCTCTCTCTCAGTACTAATGTATTCTCTCTCTCTCTCTCTCTCTCTCTCTCAGTACTGATGTATTTACTCTCTCTCTCAGTACTAATGTATTCTCTCTCTCTCTCTCTCAGTACTGATGTATTCACTCTCTCTCTCTCAGTACTAATGTATTCTCTCTCTCTCAGTACTGATGTATTGTCTCTCTCTCTCAGTACTGATGTATTTACTCTCTCTCTCAGTACTAATGTATTCTCTCTCTCTCTCAGTACTAATGTATTCTCTCTCTCTCAGTACTAATGTATTCTCATATTCTCTCTCTCTCAGTTCAAGTCAATGATGCTTTATTGGGATGACTGCAGTAATTACAATGTTGCCAAAGCAGGTGACAACAAAACAGGTCAACAGAGTGCTAAACAAACAAACAAACAAACAAACAAACAAAAAAGGAAAAAGGAATACAGAGATCTGACAGAAACATAGAGCAGCACTTGAACAGCAACTGACAGTAACTGACAGTGTTTTGGTCACTCACTGACCCTTAGGCTATGGCATTCTGACACATATTGTGCTGCAGGTTGTGACCTTTGACCCTCTCCTAAAATAAGTGGCCATAGTTCTTTCTCATCCAGCAGTAGAACATTTGGAATCTAGTTTTCAAATGTCTCCTGGTATTTTTCTCTTATGTTCTGGAATTTCTCACAATTTAGCAGGAAGTGCATCTCTGTCTCGACCTCACCTATCCTACAGTGACCACATATTCTTTGCTCTTTTGGTAGCCAAGATGTTGTGTGTCTGCCCTTTTCAGTGGCTAGACTGTGGTCAGTGAGCCTGTACATGGTAAGGATGTGTCTGTGCTGACTGTCTCTGACAGTGGACAGACAGTCAGCCAATTTGTCTTCTCTTTTTAGGGCCCGATAACGTTCTCATTTGAGTTGTCATTTGGTTTCTATGTCCCAGTGTTCCACATATATGAGTTGTTGCGTTGTGTGATGATGTGGTTTACTCTAGTGTGTGGTTGGTCAGCAGTGCTAGTCTGAAAGTCATCTATGTCAGTGGTTACGGGGTCAGTTAGTTTCACAACCAGCTGACTGAGGGGACTCTTTCTTTACTCTTGGATTTGGAATGCTTTAGATTGCAGTGTGTGGTGGGGACTTAATTTAAGGTGCATCCAGAATTTAAGTGATCTGTTTTGGATATTTATTATCAACAGGAAACAGCCCGATTCTGCCCTGCATGCATTTGTTAGTGTTTTCCTTTGTATGTTTAGCAATCTTCGACAGAATTCTGCATGCAGGGCTTCTATTGGATGTTTGTCCCATCTAGTGTAGTCTTGCTGACTGAGTGGACCCCGTGCTTCACTTCCATATACTGCAATAGGCAGGAGGACACTGTCAAAGACTTTGGACCAGATTTTAATTGGGATGTCTGTTTTATAGAATTGTCTTTTTATTGCATAGAAAGCTCTTCGGGCTTTCTCTTTAAGTGCATTCACTGCCAGACCAATGCTTCCTGAGGCACTGACCCTCAGTCCCACTGACCCTCAGTCCCAGGTCATCATATCCAAAGGAATTGAATAGAGTGCAACTGGACTTGGTAAAAATCCGTGAAGACGTTTCGCCTCTCATCCAAGGGGCTTCATCAGTTCGTGCCTTTCTGACTAGACCAAGCTAGTCTGACTGGCTGGTGAGGAGTCGTTAACGACTCCAAAGAGGATAAATATCTGAGTTTCATCACCAGCCAGTCAGACTAGCTTGGTCTAGTCAGAAAGGCACGAACTGATGAAGCCTCTTGGATGAGAGGCGAAACGTCTTCACGGATTTTTACCAAGTCCAGTTGCACTCTATTCAATTCCTTTGGATAACCATGACCTGAATGAATGAGAACATTCACAGACAGGTCATCATAGTTTAACGTGTGCTCTAGGGCGGTGTTACCTAGAGTAAATAGGTGTCTACTTTCCTGACACCAGGGCTTCTTCTGGAAGATCATAATTTTTGTCTTTTGTAAGTTTACTGTCAGGGCCAAGTTCTGACATTATTTCTCTAGCAGATCCAGATGCTGCTGTAGACCCTGTTCTGTGGGTGACAGCAGCACCAGCTCATCTGCATAGAGCAAGAATTTAACTTCCGTGTTGTTTAGGGTGAGGCCAGGAGCTGCAGATTGTTCCAGTAACACCACTAACTCAGTGATGTAGATATTGAACAGGGTTGGACTCAAACTGCAGCCCTGTCTCGCCCCTCACCCTTGAGTGAAGTATTCTGTTCCTTTGTCGCTAAGTTTTACTCCGCACTTATTTTCCAAATATAAAGATTTGATTATGTCAAACATTTTACCCCCTATGCCACTTTGGATGATTTTATAATATAAGCCATCGTGCCAGATAGATTCAAATGCTTTCTTAAAAATGCTCTCTTTCTCACTCTCTGTCAGTACTAATGTTTTCTCTCTCTCTCTGTGTACTAATATATTGTCTCTCTGTGTACTAATATATTGTCTTTCTCTCTCTGTCTGTGTACTAATGCAGTCTCTCTGTGTACTAATGTATTGTCTCTCTCAGTACCAATGTATTGTCCCTCTCTTAGTACTAATGTATTGTCTCTCTCAGTACTAATGCATTGTCTCTCCCTCTCAGTGTGTACTAATGTATTGTCTCTCTCTAAGTACTAATGTATTGTCTCTCTTTGTGCTAATGTGTTCTTTCTCCCTCTCTCTCTCTCGGTACTAATGTATTGTCTCTCTCTCTCTCAGTACTAATGCATTGTCTCTCTCAGTAGTAATGCATTCTCTCTCTCAGTGTGTACTAATGTATTGTCTCCCAGTACTAATGTATTGTTTCTGTGTACTAATACATTGTCTGTCTCTCAGTGTATACTAATGTATTGTCTCTCTCTCAGTAGTAATGTATTGTCTCTCTGTGTACTAATGTATTGTCTCTCTCAGTCCTAATGTATTGTCTCTCTCAGTACTAATGTGTTGTCTCTCTATGTACTAATGTATTGGCTCTCTCAGTACTAATGTATTGTCTGTCTGTGTACTAATGTATTGTCTCTCTCCCAGTACTAATGTATTGTCACTCTCTCAGTGTGTACTAATGTATCGTCTCTCTCTCAGTACTAATGTATTGTCTCTCTCAGTACTAATGTATTGTCTCTCTCTCAGTACTAATGTATTGTCTCTCTCTCCGTGTGTACTAATGCATTGTCTGTGTGTGTGTGTGTGTGTGTGTACTAATTTGTGGTGTCTCTCAGTGATGATGTGCGTGCACGTGGCTTCACGGTGGTGGTGGACATGCGTGGTTCAAAGTGGGACAGTGTGAAACCATTACTGAGAACTC
Organism: Lampris megalopsis; assembly: GCA_022114975.2. Lineage (NCBI taxonomy): Eukaryota > Metazoa > Chordata > Actinopteri > Lampriformes > Lampridae > Lampris > Lampris megalopsis. The sequence continues at coordinate 597,293 of JAJHIY020000708.1, forward strand.
TTCAGGAGTCCTTCTCTTCCCACATCCACACGGCACTGCTCATCAAACCAGACACCTTCTGGCAGAAACACAAGACCAACCTGGGCAGCGCCAAGCTCAGCTTCGAGGTACCACCTGTCCGTCTGTCTTTCTGTCCTCCTGTCTGTCTGTCTGTTTCTCTTCCTGTTGATCTCTATCTATCTTTGTCTTTCATCTGCCCATCGCTGTCTCTTCCTGTCTGTCTGTCTGTCTGACCTCCACCTTTCTGTCTGTGTCTTTCTAGCTGTCAGTTTCTCCACATGTCTGTCTCTGTCTGTCTGTCTGTCTGCTCCACCACCTATCTTCCTGTCTGCCTCTCCACCTGTCCGTCTATCTATCTGCTTGTTTGTCTGACTGAGCTGCTGCCTGTGTCTGTCCAGACCAGTCTGGTTTCGGTGGAGGGCCTGTCCCGGCTGGTTGACCCCTCCCAGTTGACCTCTGACCTTGGTGGTTCATTGGAGTATGACCATGTGGAGTGGACGGAGTTGTGGCTGGGTCTGGAGGAGTTCTCTGTGGCCGCCATGCAGCTCCTGGCCCAGCTGGACCAGCTGGAGGCTGGGCTGAATCGGGGCCCTGAGCCCCAGGGAGTGGAGGAGGCCCGCAAGTAAGGACCGCAGATTGAGGGGGGGCTGTGTGTGTCTGTGTGTGTGCATTTGTTTCTCTGTGTGTTTGTATATTGATGTGTTCTCATATATCCAGACTTCTTGAGGAACATGGCCGCCTCCGCACTACTGTTGCCACGGCGCCTGTTGACGCTCTTGAGCGTGAAGGAAGGAGTTTGCTCCAGCGCATGCGTCTGGGTCCTGCCCATGGTGACGCTGCTTGTGATGGTGGCAGTAACCATGGCAGCTGGTTATCGGGTGGGGCAGATTTTCAGAGTGTGGCCCCAAAGGTGTCTGCCCTCCTGGATCGTCTGCAGGGAGCTCGGAGCCACTTCCTGCAAAGCTGGAATGACAGGAAGCTGCACCTGGACCAGGCACTGCAGCTCCATCTCTACCAACAGGATGCTGCTAAGGTAGGGGATGGAGCTAAAACTCAACCAATAGGAAACTGCTAAGGTGGTGGGGTGGAGCTAAACCTCAACCAATAGGACACTGCTATGGTGTGTGGGGGGTGGAGTTAAACCTCAACCAATAGGAAACTGTTAAGGCGGGGGTGGAGCTAAACTGCTGTCAATAGGAGGCTTCTAAAGTAGGGGGTGGGGCTAAACCTCAACCAGTAGGAGGCTGCTGAGGTGGGGGGTGAGGCAACACTTTTAGTGTGTCAGTTGGCATGTGAATTTCTCTAAAGGAGCAGTACAGTCTCCGGACCTGAATATATCATCATCATCATCATCATCATCAACGTCACAGTCATCATCCTCATCCTCTGCCATCTTCTGACTACTGAATGATTGACAAGACAGGCTTGTGGTGCTTTAGCTTTTGGCTCTTTGCTGTGAGTACTGTGTTTTATTTCATGAGGATTTATTTCAGTTAATTGTCTGTTGTCTGATTTATTTGGAAGGAGAAGCAGAAGTTTTTATTTTTCATATGAGCTGAACAGACGTGCACTATTGCAGCTCCGGCGCATGCTCAGTTTTGACAAAACCGTTCCTTCCTCGCATCTGTGTAAATAGTTTTGTAAATCTTGTAAATAGAGTGTATCCTGTCAAGTTTCAGTCTATCGTCCTAATTGTCTGCATCGTTTCTGTAGTTATGATTGTTATAGTCAAGTCAAGTTTATTTATATAGCACATTTAAAACAACCACAGTTGAACCAAAGTCCTGTTATAGCATCAAGTTTAGCAATCTGAACACCAATGACCTCACCTACACCCAGGAGGAGCTGCTGCTTCTCCAGTCTTCCATTTCGTTTCAATTCAATTCAATTCAATTCAACTTATTGTCATTAAAAACAATGTGCAGGCACATGTTAAAAACGAAATGAGGGCTGTGGCTTCACCAAACAGTGCAAGATAGACACAGACAAACACAGCAAACACAGTATAAGATATACACACATGAAGACCAAAAGCTAAAAATAAGTTAAAAGAGAGCTGGAGTACAAAATATTTAAAAATATCTACAGACATTCAGTGGGTAGCCAGGTTCAGGTGGGCAACAGCTTGTGGAAAGAAGCTGTTTTTGAGCCTGGTAGTGCAGGCTCTGAGGCTCCTGTAGCGCCTCCCAGAGCGCAGGGGGGAGAACAGTCCATGGTTGGGGTGGGTGGGATCTCTGCTGATGCTCAGACCCCTTCGAAGGCAGCGTTTGTGATAAATGTCTTTTATGGCTGGGAGCTGGGTACCGGTGATATGCTGGGCCACCTTGACGACCCGCTGCAGAGCTTTCTGGTCTACTGAGGTGCAGTTGCCGTACCACACTGAGATGCAGCTGGTCAGGATGCTCTCTATGGTGCAGTGGTAGAAGTTGGTGAGAATTTTGGGGGGTAGACGGGCGCTCCTCAGCCTCCTCAGGAAATGCTGGCGTTGTTGAACTTTTTTCACAAGGGCCTGGGTGTTTAATGTCCAAGAAAATTCCTCGCTGATGTGGACTCCAAGGAATTTAAAGCTGGAAACACGCTCCACTTCCACCCCATGGATGTGTATGGGGGAGTGGCTGCAGCTTCTAGACCTCCTGAAGTCCACAATCAGCTCCTTTGTCTTCTGCACATTGAGGACAAGGTTGGTGGTGGTAGTACACCATGATGTGAGGTACTGAATCTCGTCCCTGTAGGCCGTCTCATCATTGTTGGTGATATGGCCAATGACTGTGGTGTCATCTGCAAACTTAACTAGAAAAATGCTTTTCCACAGAAAAAGCGTGTGAATGCTGAGCTGCTGAAAGAAATCGCGAAAGCATTGCTGAAAATTGATAAATAGAAAAGTCAGAAAGTCACTAGCCTACCTGAAATACCTGGAAACTGAAATGTGAAATGGCTGAATATTTTAAAAGTTTTAAAGGTATAAAAAAAACTGAAAAATTTGCCATAATGTGCTAAATACATAAATAGTTTGATTGTTGAATGGTTTCTGTAGTTTAAAGTATGAAAAAGTGGAAGTGGTGTCACTAATAAAGAACTGCAAAGCAAAAGTGTGAATGCCCAGCATTCACATTAATTAGGCTGGCAGTTTTCAAACTGATATGTGACGTCACAATAGGACTGAACATTCTAACAGGCAAAGTGTATGGCAGAATTGCTAAATGTAGAACTGAATTGTTCAAAAACTATAAAATATTTTAAAAATCTGAATAGGATTCTGAAAGAGCTGAATGTCCTGAACTGTTTAAGCTTTAAATTGGGTTTCTAACTCAAAAAATGAAGGAGGAGATACAGTTCAAAGGTGACGAGGGTTTCAACCTTTCCCCATAGACTTCCATTGTTTTGAAAAAGTAGAAAAAGCTTAATATGTCTAAAAGTATAAAAGATTTCAAAAAACCGAAATGTGAGCCTTAATGGGCTTAAAGAGATGAACATTTTGATACCTGAATGGTTTCAGTGGCTAAAAGTATGAAGGAGTAAAAGAGGTCGAAAGGTTGCAAAAGTCCCCCATTGACTCCCATTCAAAAAATGGCTGAAAAAAGTTGAATATTTCAACAGTTCAAAAGGTTTGAAAAATCTGAAAGGGGTGCACTAATGTCCTTAATGAGTTGAACATTTTGATAGTTGAATGGTTTCAGTAGCTAAAAGTATGAAGGAGCTACAAAGTGTCAAAAAATGGGCGGAAGAAAAATAAATAAATAAATTACTGCAAGGTCACACTAACTATAACATTTGAAGGGTGAGTTGGCAGGCAGTTGTGGGTAAAGAGGGAGAAAAGGAGGGGGCTCAGAACACAGCCTTGAGGGGCACCTGTGCTGAGGGTTAGGGTGGAGGAAGTGTGGTCACCTAACCTATCAGACAGGTCTGTTGGTCAGGAAGTCCAGGGTCCAGTTACAGAGGGAGGGGTTGAGGCCAAGGGAGAGGAGTTTGGTGGTTAGTTTGGCGGGGATGATAGTGTTGAAGGCAGAGCTGTAATCTATAAACAGCATCCGGATGTATGTGTTGTTAAGTTCAAGGTGGGTCAGAGCAACGTGCAGGGCAGTGGCGATGGCATCCTCAGTAGACCTTTTGGGATGGTAGGCGAACTGATGTGGGTCAAATGTGGAGCAACATCAAACCATCTTTTTGTGCAACATCATTTTGTGCAACATCAAACCACTCACTGCAATCCCAGCAGACATCCGTCCCAGAAAAAAGGGGTAGGCAAGGTGGGGTATGCACCAGGCTGAGGAAGTGACCCTTTAGACCCCCAAATGCTTGGGGGGAGCAGACGTTCAGAGAGGCCTGTATCATCGCCTTAACTGAGACCTGGCTCAACAAGACTGTTCTTGATGCTGAGATTAGCCTAGACAACTTTACAATCTTCAGGGTAGACAGAAGGAGGGGGTCTGGTAAGGAAAGAGGCGGGGAGCTTGTGTATAAGTCAACAATAGGTCATGTAACCACATCAAGATCCATATTAGGGATACACCCCTAATGCGGAATTGTTGACCTTATCCCTGCGCCCCTTTCACCTCCCAAGGGACTTTCTCACTGTAGTTATTGGTTATGCATATGTTCCACTTAGCACCGACACCAGAGCAGCAGCTGAGCTAGTAGCTGACAGGGCAACACCGTGCTAGCTACACATCCCGATGCCCCACTGCTTATTGTTGGTGATTTTAACAGCTGGAGACTCAGCAGTGTTCTGCCATCTTTCCAGCAATATGTGGACATTCCAACAAGGGGGGGGGGGGTATTTTGGATTTGTGTTATGGCAACATTACCGATGCTGACATCGCTTGTGCTCAACAATTGCTAGGTATTGCCAGTTCACATCATCACTTTTCTTGTACATTACAAGCAGATACCAAAACATCACAAGCCGCAAACCTACAGCAGCAGTCAGTGGTTGGAGGACACCATTGCAAGACTGCAGGGTTCACTAGTATGCACAGACTGGGACATCTTCGCTGGCAGTTTAGATGATAGGCTCGCCATTATCACAGATTACATTAAGTTTGTATCTCCATCACCATACCAGTTAAAACTGTTAAAAAATATCCAAACTCCAAAGCCTAGGTCACTACCCATATAAAATGTAGTTAAGGAGGAAAGCAGAAAAGCAGGGCTGGCTTTCAGTTAAAACCATACATCATTTAGTGAAGACTGAGGTCAAAATTGAAATATAAAGAGAAAATGCAAAAGTACAGCTCAGCCCATACTACTTTACTGCTCCTCCCGTTTCTTCACCATTTTAACAGTCACCAGTCAGAACCATCTGCATCTCACACAGTGCATCTAAAAATCATTGGCCTTCCCACCCTCAACCTCTCAGACCCCAGTACCAAAGCCCATGATATGCAGAGCACTGACCACAACTCAGGATCCCACTCACCTCCTTCACCCATTCTTCACATTGCTTCCATCTGGTGGAGGTACAGGTCCATCAGCTGGAGACATCTGGTGGAGGTACAGGTCCACCAGCTGAGGACTTCTGGTACAGGTCCATCAGCTGGAGACATCTGGTGGAGGTACAGGTCCATCAGCTGGAGACCTCTGGTGGCAGTTACAGGTCCACCAGCTGGAGACATCTGGTGGAGGTGCAGGTCCATCAGCTGGAGACAGCTGGTGGAGGTACAGGTCCACCAGCTGGAGACATCTGGTGGCAAGTACAGGTCCATCAGCAGGAGACATCTGTTGACAGGTACAGGTCCATCAGCTGGAGACAGGAGCTTTATTCCTTCTGCCATTCAAGTGCTAAACCCATGGAAGCTCTAAGCACTTGTGTTACTGTATTGTTGTGTCCTTGTTCTCTATGCCATGTGGTATGTGTATTATGTGTACATGTATTTACTGTATGTGAGGCTCCGCACCAAGGCTGAAAACAAACCTCCTCTTGTAGCACAATAAAGTATCTATCTTCTAGTACAGCATTAAAATTTTCAATCCAGCTTCCCTTTTCCTTCTCTTTTTTATTTTCTGCTTTTTATTCATTCACAGGAAGAGTACAGTAAAGACTGTTTGATCTGGTTTCTGCTGGTCTCTAATGTCTCTCTCTGTCTGTCTGTCTGTCTGTCTGTCTGTCTGTCTGTCTGTCTGTCTGTCTGTCTCTCTGTCTGTCTGTTTCTCTCTCGCTGTCTCTCTCTGTCTCTCTCGCTGTCTCTCGCTCTATGTTGCTCTACCCAGATGTCAGAGTGGATTGCCCACAGTAAGGACTTGTTTGTCCAGAGTCTGGGGGAGGTCGGCCTGAACCACCAACACGCCCTCGATCTCCAGACACAACACCAACACTTCACTGCTAACTGCATGGTAACCTGTGTGTTGATGTTTATGTATGCATGTGTGTGTGTGTGTGTGTGTTTATGGTCCCATACATCCTGCCTGTTCTAAAAGCTGAGTTTAACTTCAAATGAACTGGTTCAAATGACTCGTTGGACATTGAGTCATTTCATATATTTTCCAAATGAAATAAAGGAGATGCGGGGGGGGGGCGGCATGTTCTGTCCAGGCTGCTCCTCTAAACTAGAGGACTGTATTGGGTTTGGGATCCCACATAGAATCTTGCGGGAGCAGGCGGTTTTAGCTTTGCTGCAGGAGGGAGCGGGTGGTCAAAAAAGAAGCTTGGGGTCCTGGGATTTAGCTAGCGCTAACCGAAAGAATGGAGTCAACGAGCAAAGTTGAAAAGAAGATGAAAGCAGGTCATTACAATACAACAGCAGAGCATGTAATTTAACTGTTATTACCAACACATAACGTGTCTTCCCTGTAGGATGGGACAAGACACACAAATCAATGGAACTCTTATTGTGCAGGTGTGAAAGGTCTGAATGTTTGCGTGTACAGGTGGGAGTGTAACACACATTGCAGGAGTGGGCAGAAGTGTAACACACACATTGAAAGGGGTGGACGGCACTGGGGACTGGGGTTCGCGCCCCGGTCTCGTCAGATCCAACTATGGCCGGACTCGATGAAGCAGCAATCATTGGCAACGCTGTCTTCGGGAGGGGGGCGGAGTCGGCTTGTGTTCGTCATGTGAATGCGTCTCTGTGTGTGTCGGAAAAACAGTGGTTCGGCCTGGAGTCGCCTTGTCACGAAAGTGGGGAGGCGCTTTCCTTCGAGACTGCCGGCCGGAGAGATGCAGTTGGCGAACGCATGCAATACGAGGGTGGGTGTTTGAATTAAAATAGGGATCAATTGGCCACTAAATTGGGAGAAAAAGGGAAAAAATCAGAAATAAATTTATAAAAAAAAAAAGAAAGGGGTGGACGGGAGTGTAACACACACATTGCAGGAGTGGGCGGGAGTGGACTCACACATTGCACGAGTGGGCGGGAGTGTGACACACACATTGCATGAGCGGGCAGAAGTGTAACGTACACATTGCAGGAGTGGGTGGGAGTGTAACACACATTGCGGGAGTGGGTGGGTGTGTAACACACATTGCGGGTAGGGCGGGAATAACACACATATTGCTGGAGCGGGCAGGAGTATAACACACATTGCGGGAATGGGCAGGCATGTAACACACATATTGTAACACACATTGCGGGAGTGGGTGGGATTGTAACACACACATTGCAGGGGTGAGCGGGAGTGTAACACACACATTGCAGGAGTGGGCGGGAGTGTAACAAACATTGCGGGAGTGGGCAGGAGTGTAACACACACATTGCAGGATTGGGTAGGAGTGTAACACACACATTGCAGGAGTGGTTGGTAATAGTAATGGTCAGAAATCCAGCAGGAACTGTATTAAGAAACCAGTCCCGGGCAGGGCTCGACTCAAACCTCCTTGCTGGCTGTTTAGTAATTGCGTGGGTAAAGTAAAAGTTTTGTTACGAGTTGTGATGGTGTGAAAGAATCATTTTGTTTTTTTACAATCTTGGTTTATTTTCAGCATTTTTCCATCGTACATATCGGTTATGAAACCATTTTACTGACCGGCTTCATTTAGTAGATTTTGGACATGGAAGCACCACTGGACTCAGCTTTACAATGGCGTCTTATGGGACAACTGGACATGAGCGTCTGACATGTTTCAACAAGTCCAATTGAACCCAATTATCTAAACCATGTATTTATAAGTGAAAACCAACGTTTAAGTGAAAGGTTATCTGAAATGTCCAATATTATCAATGGTGGATGACATTGCTGATCTAAGTTCTGGTTCAACATGCAGCAATGGGCAGCATATACTTACTGTAGGTAGTAGTAACCATCCATAAACTTGCCGGCCAGCACAACAGAGAAGTCATAGATAAAGGACAATCATGGACACAGTCTGAGATACTGATGGTTTTGTTGTCTGTGAATGTTCTCATTCATCCAGGTCATGGTTATCCAAAGGAGTTGAATCAAGTGCAACTGGACTTGGTATATATCTGTGAAGATGTTTCGCCTCTCATCCAAGCGGCTTCCTCAGTTCGTGCCTTTCTGACTAGACCAAGCTAGTCTGACTGGCTGGTGATGAGCCTCAGAATTTATCCTCTTGAAGTCGTTGTCAGAGCTATAGATGTCCATGGCTCTTTGTGTCCCGATGTTTACCAACGCCCGTCACTAACAAAGCCATAGATATGAGTGGCTCTTTTGTGTACCGATGTTTGGCCGCGCCCGTCGTTATCAGAGCTATTGATATGCGTGGCTCTCCTGTGCTCCGATGTCCAGCTGCTCCCGTCGCCATCGGAGCTATTGATTTGCATTTGCTTAGCAGCGACGGTGGTTGGGGGTGTTAGTTTCGACTTCATTGTTCAGTGGTCATGAGAGTGGTTGGAGCCGTTAGTGAGCGACTGTTGTTCTTGGAGGCTAGGCTTCTTGAGTCTCCTGGGTAGAGATGAAAGGACAGCATTGTAAGTGGGAGATAGGTGGTGTAGCAGACCTCCTCCTCTGTTGAGGGAGGGTTTTTCCAGTTTCTCATAGATGGCTTCCTTCACCCCTCTTTCAAACCATCTATCGTCCCTGTCCAAAATGTGTACGTTGCTGTCCTGGAAGGAGTGTGTCTTCTCCTTTAGGTGTAGATAGACTGCTGAGTCTTGTCCTGAGGAGTGTGGCCTTCTGTGTTGGGCCATCCGTTTGTGTCGTGGTTGTTTGGTTTCTCCTGTATAGGTCAGTGCAATCCTCATTGCATTGTACAGCATACACCAGATTGCTTTTCCGGGTGTGTGGTACACGGTCTTTGGGATGAGCCAGTCTTTGTCGGAGTGTGTTGCTGGGTTTGAAGTATACCGGGATGCGGTGTTTGTTAAAAATTCTCTTGAGTTTCTCGGAGACCCCAGAGACATACAGGATGACTGTGCTCTTCCTTCTGTTCCTTTTCTCCTCCTTGCTCACCTGGTTGGTCTTTTTGGAATGTGTTGCAGTTTTCACAAAGGTCCAACTGGGGTAGCCGCAGGTTTTTAAAGCTCCCCTCAGGTGTTTGTGTTCTTCTCATTGGGCCTGAGTGCTGCTGGGCACATTGTCAGCTCTGTGTTGCAGAGTTCTGATGACGCCCAGTTTGTGTTCCAGCGGGTGGTGTGAGTCGAAAAGTAGATATTGGTCTGTGTGTGTAGGTTTCCTGTAAACCCCAATGTGGAGGCTCCCGTCTTCCCCAATGTGGACGTCACGGTCCAAGAAGGGCAAACTGTTGTTCTTTACGTCTTCCCTTGTGAACTTAATGTTCTTGTCCACTGAGTTGATGTGTTTGGTAAATGCTTGCACCTCTTGTGTTTGGATTTTGACCCATGTGTCGTCCACATACCTGAACCAGTGGCTCGGAGGTGTTCCTCTGAAGGAGTTCAGGGCCCTGTGTTCTACCTCTTCCATATATAAGTTGGCCACAATGGGAGATACTGGTGAGTCCATTGCACAGCGGTGTTTCTGTCTGTAAAACTGGCCCCTGAATTGGAAATATGTAGTGTACAGGCAAAGGTCCAGTAGGCAAATCTGGTCTGGGCTGAGGTTGGTCCTATTGTGGAGGGTGTCGTCCCGTAGCAAACATTGCCTCAGTTTCCAAAGCCTCCATGGTTTGGATGCAGGTGAATAACGAGGTCACGTCGTAGGATACCATGGTTTCATCCGGTTCCAGTTTTACGCCTTGGACCTTGTCCACGAAGTCAATGGTGTTTTGGATATGGTGAGGTGTTTCGCCCACTAAAGGGGTCAAGATGTTGGCTATATGTTTGGCAATGTTGTACGTGACCGAGTTTATGCTGCTGACGATGGGCCTGAGGAGGGCTCCATCTTTATGGATCTTAGGGAGTCCATATATGCATGGAATGTTATCTTGTGGGTAGAGACGGCGGTATTGTATCCGATCAATGGTTCCTCCTTTCTGTAGTTTCTGTAGGTACTCTATTATTCTCCTCTTGTAACCACTAGTTGGATTGCATCTCAGAGGTTCATAGGTGTCGGTGTCGCTGAGTAATGACGTGATCTTGGCATGGTTGTCTGTTGTGTTGAGGATAACCGTGCATCTCCCCTTATCTGCTGGAAGGATAGTGATGTTTTCATCCATGCTCAGGGCTGTCACGGATTTCTGTTGTGTATCTGTTTAAGCAGATAACTGGAAAGTGCACACGGCAGACTTATGACAGTAACGTAATATATTTATTATTACACTGTAACAACCTAGCTATCCAGAGCAGAGCGGAGTACCAAGAGAACGCCCTGGTGGCGATTCTGCCTTATATACTATTCAGGAACAACCAATAGATGACCTCCACCTTATTCAGTACCAATCACATTGATCTGTGTATATTCAAAACTAATAAAACCACACTGGTTAATATTCTGTGTTGGGAACACCACAGCTCCTCCCCTGTAAATTCAAACTTCTTTTTTTTCTAGGATTCTAACATATCCTTTTTGCTCTTAAGCTCATAACCATGTACAGTATTTCTTCAACAGTAACCATACATTACATTACAGATTTCTTTTCTTTTTTTTTTCAATAACCAATCTACATGTCAGTCACAAGTTCAGTCTATCAGGAGGACGTCTGTCTCTCACAGGACGAGTGTTCCTTTCCACAACTGGCGGTGGTGGTTCTACAGGTCGTTCTTCCACAACCTGTGGCTCAGGATGTTCTGACACATCAGTGTCTGCATTGAAATCATCAATCTCCCAAGAAGCTCCATCACAAGAGTCCATCTGAGTCTGATCTGGATTTCCCTTGACACCCAACATCTGGTTCACATGTCTTTTCACACAATTTCCATTTACTTCAACACTGTATGTGACAGGACCCAACACTTCACTTATAAATCCATTCAACCATTTCTCCCCTCCCCTGTAATTTTTTACCAACACGTGTTGACCAACCTTAAAAGACCTAACATGGGGAAGATTTGGTTCAGACTCGGTCTGCATTCTCTGAGAGAATTCTGGTTTGATAAGACACAACCTGGTTCGCACCTGTCTTCTCAGAAATAGCTCAGCTGGGGTCTTTCCTGTCTTAGTATGAGGTGTGTTTCTGTACCCAATCAGAAAATTTGCTACACAGTGCTCAAGCGCCATACCACCAATGGCTCTATTCTTTGCAAGGGATTTCTTAAGATTTTGGACCAATCTTTCAGCTAAACCATTACTTGCAGGATGGTATGCAGGTGACTTGATGTGTTTTACTCCATTTTTAGTCAAAAATGACTCAAACTCTTGCAATACGAACTGAGGTCCATTATCAGTTACAACCTCTTTAGGCAACCCATAAGCTGCAAATAAATTTCTCATTGCTGCAATTGTCTTAGATGAAGTAGTAGTGGTCATGCGAACTATCTCTGGCCATCTAGCATAGGCGTCCATCACTACTAAAAACATCTGCTTGTGGTCCTCAGCAAAATCAAGATGTACTCTTTCCCATGGACTCGAAGACCATTTCTATGTATGTATCGGTGCGATAGCAGGCATACTACGCTGCTGCTGACAAATAGTACACTGATTCACTTCACGTTCAATACTGTCATCTAATGTAGGCCACCAGAATAAACTTCTGGCGAGGGACTTCATTTTAACTATTCCCCAGTGGTGCTCATGTAATTCAGACAATAGCCTGTCTCTTAGTTTATCAGGCACTACCACACAGTAACCCCATAATAAACAATCATCCTCAATGCTAAGCTCTAATTTTCTCTGAAAATAAGGCTTCAGTGACTCATCCTATACATGTTTAGGCCATCCAGTTAACACCAACTGTTTAACCACTCTTAACACAGGATCTCTGTCTGTTTCTTTGGCTATTTCTCTAGCAGTAAGAGGTAAGTCTTCCAGGTAAGACACTCTGTAAATTGGGTTTGACACCACATCTACATCAGGCTTCACAGGTAATCTTGATAAAGCATCAGAATTGCTATGCTGCTCTGACTTCTTGTACTGGATTTCATATGTATACGCTGCCAAAATTAGAGCCCACCTTTGTAATCTAGCGGCGGCCAGTGTTGGCACACCTGTTTTAGGCCCCAGAATTTTCAACAGTGGCTTGTGGTCTGTCAATAACAAGAATTTCCTTCCATAAAGATACTCATGGAATTTCATAACTCCAAAAACAAGACCCAGCGCCTCTTTTTCCAGTTGAGAGTAATTCTGTTCTGTTTTAGTTAACATTCTGGATGCAAATGCGATAGGTCTCTCACTTCCATCTTTCATTTTGTGGCTGATTACAGCACCAACTCCATAAGGAGAAGCATCACATGCTAGTATGATATGTAACTCTGCATCAAAATGTACTAACAATTTATCTGACTGAAGAGACTTCTTTGCACTATCAAATGCACTTTGACATTTCTCTGACCATTCCCAGGTTGCATCTTTATGCAGCAATGCTGTCATTGGCTGAATCAGAGTAGATAGATTGGGGATAAACTTCCCATAGTAGTTTAACAGAGCTAAGAATGACCTGAGTTCAGTTACATTTTTCGGAACTGGAGCCCTCTGAATAGCATCTGTCTTTTCCTTCATTGGATGTATGCCCATGGCATCAATGACATGCCCTAAGTATGAAATGCTGTTCTGCATGAATGCACACTTCTCTCTTTTAACCCTGAGATTATAAGTTTCAAGTCTGTTAAGCACCTCTTCCAAGTTAGTCAGGTGCCTTTCTGTATCTTTTCCAGTAATTAAGATGTCATCTAAATAACAGATGACGCCTTCCATGCCCTGAAGAACCTGATCCATAATCTTTTGAAAAATAGCAGGGGCGCTAGCAACACCGTAGGGTAACCTATTGTAGTGATACAACCCTCTGTGTGTGTTGATAGTTAGGTAATGTCTTGAATTGTCCTCTAACAGAACTTGCTGATAAGCCTGCGACAAGTCTAATTTGGTAAACTGCTGACCTCCTGATGGTTTAGCAAATAAATCTTGGGTTTCGGGTAGTGGATACTGTTCCACATTCAACCATGGATTGATGGTGACCTTGTAGTCTCCACATATTCTCACACTATCATCCTTTTTAGGCACACAAACTATTGGAGGCCCACTCACTGTAATTAATGGGTGAAATGACACCTTCAGCTTCCAATTTTGCCAGTTCTCTCTCTACGGCTTCTCTTAATGCATAAGGCACGTTTCTAGGCTTACAGAACTTGGGCACAGCATCTGGAACTACATGTAGTCTGGCTTCAATACCTTTTAACTTGCCTAGCTCAGGTTTGAACACTGATGCATGTCTGGCACACACATCATCCACTGTATCAGGAGCCACTCTGTTGACTCTTGACTATGATTCCTCACTGTAGGTTTTCAGCACACAATTTGCAGGACTAAGTTTCACATCTTTAAACCTGCGTTTAAGTAGAGTTTCAGATATCACTGACACGGCTGCGCCAGTGTCCACCTCCATTTCACCCTTGTACCATTTACACTGACATACACATAGTAGGGTTTCAAAATGTCACCTTTACCCGTGTCCATTGCAAAAAGTTCGGCCCCTCCACTGTCCAATGTCTGACCAGTGTCAGTGTTCTGTACAGCATCCACCATGCACCTTGTCGGCACACAGCAGTCGTCTCTGGCACTGCAAAGCTGAGGCTGGATAGGATCTCCATCTGCCCGAAGACTTTGAGCGTTGCTGTGGTCCACGTGCTGGGGAGCGTTGCAAACAAGTCTTCCCTGCTGCTTGATAGCGCTGGAATTTGTACATGTCTCGTGCTTGAGAGTGTGGCAACATTCCAAATGCCTGGTCCCTTTCGATGCCTTGCCATAGCTTCCTTCTTTAGGTGAACGGCATGCTTTTGCGATGTGTCCCTTTTTCTTGCACTGGTGACACTCTGCGTCCTTGAACCTGCATTCATCCGGTCTGTGGCCTTTTCCATTGCAGCGATAGCAGGGCTTTCCATTAGCTGTAGACTTTACCGTAGCCTCTCTATGCTTTATGTTAGCCTTCTTTTCCACCACATTAGCTTTATAGCCTTACTGTGCAAGCTGTTGCGCACTGTTGCCTTTTGTTACCTCAAAAGAAAGCGTCATTTCAACTGCGACTGTAACGTTAAGTCTTTTGTGTGAGCAGCATTGAGTAACCGATCTCTTAGCTCACTGCTCTTAACTCCACAGACCAACCTATCACGCAGTGCTTCATCTAAAAATGTTCCAAATTTGCATGTGGCTGCTAACTTTTTCAAACTTGCAAGGTACTCACTTATTGTTTCGTTTTCCTTTTGGTTTCTTCCATGAAACTTGCATCTCTCGGCAATAAAGTTGGTTTCAGGATGTAGTGCTTTTCTAGCATTCCCACCACTACTTCATATGTTTTACCTGATGGCTTATCTGGCGCGCACAAATCCATCAGCAAGCTATGCGCCCTTTTCCCTACCACCGTAAGAAATACTGCTTTGGTTTTCTCATCTCGAGTGTCCAATCCATTTGCTGCGAAGTACTGCTCTAACCGCTGGCGATAACTATCAAAACTTTCCTCACTTTCCTCGAAGTGGAAATCTTCTGGCTTACCGAATGCCATCTTCTGTTCGACGGTCCTTTCGCTCACCGAACGTCTCTCCGGTTGTTCGTCGTTGACTTCTGCCTCGCTGGAGCTGCTTGACATGCTAACTCTGTGACTTCCAACTTAACCATCCCATCCTCGTCGCCAAACTGTTGTGTATGAAACACTAATAATGTTCTAAGCTGTTTAAGCAGATAACTTGAAAGTGCACACGGCAGACTTATGACAGTAACGTAGTATATTTATTATTACACTGTAACAACCTAGCTATCCAGAGTAGAGCGGAGTACCAAGAGAACGCCCTGGTGGCGATTCTGCCTTATATACTATTCGGGAACAACCAATAGATGACCTCCACCTTATTCAGTACCAATCACATTGATCTGTGTATATTCAAAACTAATAAAACCACACTGGTTAATATTCTGTGTTGGGAACACCACACTTTCCTTTCCTCCATGGTTAGGTTGGAAGGAGGGAGTTTCGCATTGGACAGAGCTGCTGATACCTTTAACCTAAGCTGTTCCACCTCGGTTTCCGTTAGATTGTTTTTCCTTATGGCTGATTCTGTGGATGTGATGAGGTCAACTATAGGTAGTTGTTTGGGTGTCATGGCGAAGTTCAGTCCTTTGGCTAAGACCTCCTTCTCTGATTGTGAAAGTACCTTGTCCGACAGATTCTTGATCCATCTGTCCTGCGTTCCGTTTTGTGTGGGATGTTCTGTCTTTTGTCTCCAGGTAAGTATATCTGCTTGGCTAGTGTTGTTGGTTCGTCGCTGTAAGGTTGAAACTTCCTTGTCTGCCTTTCTTTGGTTTTGTGGTATTGAGATAGTTGGGCTTTCCTGGTGAAATCAGTGATCCTCTCCAAGACTGCACCAGGCAAGTGGGATGTTATTTGCTGGAGTAGTTGGTCAGATTTCTCCTTCAGCCATTCAATAGTGAAATGGACCTGTCTCACTCTTTCATTCAGGAGTTGATTCTGTGCCTTCGCTATGATTCTGTCTGCTCTATGTCCTTTCATTGTGGTACACAGGCGCAGGCTAGTGGGTATGAGCCTGTGTTGTCTGCTTCTCAGATTGAATCGCAAGTGGTTTCTTCAGTCTGCAATCTTCCGAGCCATCCTTTCATATTCCCTCACAAGTTTAAGGGTGTCAGACCCAAATTGTTCCGCAACATGTCTGTGAATGTTCTCATTCATCTTGATCATGGTTATCCAAAGGAGTTGAATCAAGTGCAACTGGACTTGGGAAATATCCGGGAAGACTTTTCGCATCTCATCCAAGAGGCTTCATCAGTTCGTGTCTTCCTGACTAGACCAAGCTAGTCTGACTGGCTGGTGATGAAACTCAGATATGTATCCTCTTTGGAGTTGTTATCAGAGCTAATGATGTCCATGGCTCTTTGTGTTCCGATGTTTAGCAACGCCCGTCGTTATCAGAGCTATTGATATGCGTGGCTCTTTTGTGTTCCGATGTTTAGCAACGCCCGTCGTTATCAGAGCTATTGATGTGCATGGCTCTTTGTGATCTGATGTTAAGCAACGACGGTCGGTGGGGGTGTTAGTTTCGACTTTGTTAGTGCTCCCTTCAGTGGTCATGAGTCGTTGGAGCCGTTAGTGACCGACTGTTGTTCTTGGAGGCTAGGCTTCTTGAGTCTCCTGGGTAGAGATGAAAGGACAGCATTGTAAGTGGGAGATAGGTGGTGTCACAGACCTCCTCCTCTGTTGAGGGATTGTTTTTCCAGTTTCGCATAGATGGCTTCCTTCACCCCTCTTTCAAACCATCTATCTTCCCTGTCCAAAATGTGTACGTTGCTATCCTCGAAGGAGTGTGTTCTCCTTTAGGTGTAGATAGACTGCTTAGTCTTGTCCCGAGGAGTGTGTGTTCACGAATATAGTATACCAAGTCCAGTTGCACTTGATTCAACTCCTTTGGATGATGGTTTTGTTGTTTAAATGAGGGGTCCTCAACCTTTTTTTACACTGCAGCCCATTTTTGTATTTAGAATATTTTCACCTGGCCCGTCTGCCATCTGCTGAGTGTGGTGTTATGATGGAAACATTGTTTGACACTAGTACTACCTATACCATACATGAGTCATTCAAAATGAGCAGATTTAGATGCTAATAAAACACAGAGTAGCTTATCCTGTTGGCATTGTTGAGCTGGGGTGCGCAGTCTTCTTGTTGCATATGGAGGATAAGCAAAGCTTGACTGTTTTGTCTTTAGCCTTTAACGTTAGGCATATTTATTTAGGCAAATACAGCAGGTCTTAGCTCTCTACTACCGACACTTACAACACACACTGTCGCACACAGAGAACGTGGCGACGTCACATCTGAATGCACCGTAATACAATGAGTAAGGGCGCCATCAAATAACAACACTTAACACCCCCACTCGCTCTTAGCTCATTTGATTACCTGGAAAAAAAATAAGGCTTCTTCTTTACCTTGACAATGAGAACACACTCTGCACTTCTACGTGCCAAACATGTCTTGAGCAAACCTCTTTATCTTTAGCTTGGTGGCTGGCTTTGTCATTACATCAGCGATCATTTGCTCAGTAGGACAGTATTCCACGATTACCTTTCCATTATGTTTTTCTCTTGTATACACACAGTGATCAGCGGGATTCTGTACAAAACCATTTTCACGTCCGCGGTGGTGTAGCAGTCTAAGCGTCGGCTTTGAGTCGATGCAGTTGCCCACTGGGGACCGGGGTTCGCGCCTCAGTCTCGTCAGATGCGACTATGGCTGGACTCGGTGAAGCAGCAATAATTGGCAGCGCTGTCTTCGGGAGGGGGGCGGAGTCGGCTTGTGTTCGTCACATGAATGCGTCTCTGGGTGTGTCGGAAAAAGCAGTGGTTCGGCCTGGATTCGCCTTGACACGAAAGTGGCGAGGCGTCTCCTTCAAGACTGCCGGCCGGAGAGATGCGGTTGGCGAACGCATATGCAGTATGAGGGAGGGTGTTTGACCTAAAATAGGGATCGATTGGCCACTAAATTGGGAGAAAAAGGGAAAAATCAGAAATAAATGTATATATATTAAAAAAAAACCATTTTCACTCAAACATGTATGTAACAGCGTTCCAGTTTCTGCCTAACTGCTTTAGACCATAGAGAGACTTCTGCAACTTGCATACTAGCTTTTCACAAAGAGCCATGCATATCAATAGCTCTGATAACGACGGGTGTTGCTAAACATCGGGACATAAAGAGCCATGGACATCTATAGCTCTGATAACGACTCCAAAGAGGATAAATATTTGAGTTTCACCACCAGCCAGTCAGAATAGCTTGGTCTAGTCAGAAAGGCAGAACTGAGGAAGCCTCTTGGATGAGAGGCGAAACGTCTTCACGGATATATACCAAGTCCAGTTGCACTTGATTCAATTCCTTTGGATAACCATGACCTGGATGAACGAGAACATTGACAGACATATAGCTTTTCACACATTTCTGACTTTTTCTCATAACCTTCTGGCTGCTCTATATAGATTTCACAGTCAATTGGTATATGCAAATAGGCTGTCTTAATGTCCATCTGGTGTAAGACTAGGTTCTCCAGCGCTGCCTTCTGCATGACCACTCTTACACTTGTCATATCAGCTGTGGGTGAGAATGTCTCCTCATAGTCAGTTCCTGGTTTCTGACTGTAGCTTTTGCTACAAATCTCGCCTTGTACCTATCAGATCCATCAACGTCACACTTGAGTGTGTAGACCCATCTATCTCCCACTGCCTGTTTACCTGGTGGCAACTGGGAGAGGCTGAAGGTCTCGTTCTCCTCCAGTGATAACATCTCCTCATTCATGGCATTTTTCCACTGCCTTGATTTGGTTGATGCTATGGCGTCCTGGTAGGTTTGAGGAATGTTGCATACTGCTCTATAACAAGAGTCCACGCATGTTTGCAGTTTGTCCTCTGTATCCTCAGTCTCGAATTCCTCTAGGTAAGCTGGTCTCCTCTTGGTTCGCGGTGGGTTCCTTCTGATTACAGTCTTGGTGACTTGCCCGGCTGTGTGTGTTCAGTCTGTTCAGGTAAAGTCCCAGAAACTCCACTCTGAACACCCTGACCTGGTACATTTTCAACATTTTCATCAACATTTTCTTTGCTGTCATTGACCCTGGGATGTACATTCCTATCACCATATTCTATGTATGACTCAGGTGTTTGTGTTGAACTTCACCAACCAGTGCTTTTGAACCCTCTCTGTGTCTGAATAGTACACTAGATAAGCTGGGCTGTTTTTATCATAGCCAATGAAAACACCTTGCTCACACCTAGAGTCTAGCTTTCCTTTCTCTTGCTTGTAAGGAAAACAGAGTGATCCAAATTTCTGCAGTTTGGATATGTTTGGTTTCTTGCCTGTGAACAGCTCTTATGGTGTTTTCTTTATGTGCCTGCTGTAGCACCTGTTCCTCACATAAGCTGGTATCTGGTAACTCGCTTTCTATCAGTAAGCGTCTGTTCATATCATAGAGAGTTCGCCAACCTCTCTCTGCTGTGCCATTTTGGTGGGGTGAATAGGGTGCTGTTGAGTCTTATCTTTTGCAAAAGACTCGCCCGGTTCTTTGATTCAGGTCGACATAGGCAAATAAGAAGTCAGACGACTTCTTGCTGGTTCGTGTCATTTTATTTGGCACACAACAAATAGTTCACAGGTAATGCTGCAGCGCTGGAGACATACCCTCGGTGCAACCGGGAGTCGTCTGCCAAATAGTGGAAGAACATAATCTTAAATACTAAAACAACAAGGCGTGGTGCTTTTTGGAGACAGGCGTGATCTTCTTTTTTGGTTTCCCTTTGTCACTGTCATCGTGTTTTCCTCGTGTTGTTTTGCATGTGTAGCGCGTGTCCTAATCAGGTTTATGTGCATGGCGTTCCTGCTCCAAGGCCGTCCTAATCAGGCCGGCGTACACAGACTCCCTGGCCGTCCTAATCAGGCCGGCGTACACAGCGTTCCTACTCCCAGGCCCAGCTCCTTTATGCAGACATCTCATGTCTGATCCTATTCTTGGTTAACAGTGCCTGGACGTCTCGGCTTGTAAACTCAGTGCCGTTATCTGAATGGATACACTTGACTTCTCCGTAAGGTGCTATGTCCGCTAAGAACCTTTCTGTGCCTTGCACTGTATCACTCTTGGACCTTAGAAAATACACTAACGTGGTACCTGAGTAGTCGTCTGTAAAAGACTGTGCATATCTGTACCCTTCTATGCTCGGTGTTGGCATGGGACCGGCTAAGTCAGTGTGGACTAGTTCTAAGGGTTTCTTAGCCTTTCTGTCTGGCTCCCTATTTGTCTTCTGGGTGAATTTGCCTTGTGTACACACTTCATATAACTGATCTGGTCTGACTGCACTTCCTTTTATCTCCATGCCTTTCACTACACTTTGTAACTTTTGTACATCTTCATAGTTACAATGACACAAAATGTCATGCCAAGTTTGCATGTCGTGACACCCTTTAAATTGGTCAACACTCTCCTCATCAAGTAATACAAATTTCCACTCTCGTGGATGTCAAACCTGCTACCGTCCTTGGTAACCATGCGCCTTTCCCCTTTCTTGAAAGTGATTGTTGCCCCTTCGTTTGTTGCTCTTGCCACCAAAAAGATGTCATGTGGGTATGAAGGCATATATAGTGTATGTCGTCCGGCGCTGTCTAGTAGACATATCATCACCGTTCCTCTTCGTTGTGCTATTCCACTGCACTTGGTCCTATCGGCCAACTCCACTGAGTGGGTGTCAGGCTGGAATGAGTTGTCATAGCTTTTAAACTTTCTGATGTCATTCACGATGTGGGATGTTGCTCCTGCATCCACCATGATGCCTTCATCTTCACGATGTCTGGTGGTCTCTCGTTCTTTGTGTGCTTGACCTTGAAGAGATGGTCTTGGTCGCCATTTTGTTCCTCCGTGACTTTTCTGACACCATCTTGTTCCCCCTTTTTCTTGCACAGAGCCTCTTGGTTTGTATTATTTTTGCAGTAACTGCACCACACTTTTCGAAAACATTTTCTTGCCTTGTGCCCTTTTATTCCACACTTGTAACACGTCACGTTGGCATCGTCATCTTTTCTGTTGCTAGCGTGCGTCTTGGTGGGGCCTCGGCCTTGGCCTTGCCTTGCACAGGTCGTCATCACATTATCTGTAGATCTTCCCGTGTTCCTTTTCTCTGCCTCTTCACAGACCCGTAGTCTTCTTTTAAAGTCTGCAAATGTAACGTTATCTTCGTTTTGTGTTATGTGGATGGCTAGCGACTTAAAAGAGTCTGGTAGCTCACCTAGTATCATGGCTACAATCAGTCCATCACTCATGGTCTCGCCTGCATCCCTCTGAGTCGTAATGAGGTTCTCCGCCCTTATTATGTAGTCAGTAACACTCTCGTTATTTGCCATGCGTAGCTTGGTCAATGACGTGTATAGATTTATGATCCGCGGCTTGCTTTTTCCAAAATAATGTTCTTCCAGTATTCTCAGAGCCTTCCTACCATCATCAGTGGCTTCATGTGTTATCACTGATAGGCTTTTTATCATCTATCAGTCTTAGTAGCTCAGCATAGCAATCAGCATTCTTCCTCCTATCTTCAGTTAACTGTTCTTCGCTAGTGCCGGTGGGCTCACGTAAAATAGTCTCTTTTAGCTTCAGTGTTACGGCTCGCCCACCCCGCGCCAGCAGCCAATCAGCCCGTCAGGGCTGGGCTTAAGTTTGGTGGTCTCCCAGCGCCCGTTGTCAGTTCGTGCCGTAATCTCCTCGCAGTAGTGGCTACTCTTCCCTTACGGTGCTTTTCTCTCTGAGCTTACCCCAGCCCTTGGTTTATGGTTTCCCTTGCAAAGTTTCCCCGTGGAAGTATCCTGCCGTGTTCCCGTTTGGATTACCCGCGAGTTTTTTCCCTTGGACTTCCCGTTTTCTTGTCGCTTATTGCCTTCCTGTGTTTGACTGTTGTACGCGCAAGGAATAAAGTACGCCAGTTTCGGCTAACCCCATCTCTGTCTGGTGTCGTGCGCTTGGGGTCTTCCACAAACCCTAACAGTACGAACTGACCATGACGACCCCAGCCGACACAGAGAGCGTACCGACCAGTCCGGTTCAAGCCGCTCTCATCAGACAGATCCAACTGATCAACTCCCACACCCAGCAGCTAGAGGCAGCCTCTGCTGCGGTGAGCGATCTTCAGACTCGGGTCCAGCCCCTCCAGGCCTGTGTGGGTAACCTAACGAGCCAGTCCCTCAAGGAGAGGTTCACCAGCGCCCCGGTCCTGCTCCACCCCAACCCCAAGAAGCAGTTCATTGTGGAGGTGGACGCTTCGGACACCGGGTTGGGGGCTGTCCTCTCCCAGCGGTCAGCGTCTGACCAGAAGGTCCATCCATGCACCTTCTTCTCTCGCCGGTTCCTCCCCGCTGAGGAGAACTACGATGTCGGGAACCGGGAGCTGCTGGCAGTGGTGGCTGCTCTGGAGGAGTGGCGCCATTGGCTGGAGGGGGCGGAACAGCCGTTCACCATCTGGACTGATCATAAGAACTTGACGTTCATCCGAGCAACCAAGCGCCTCAATGGTCGGCAGGCACGGTGGGCCAGCTTCCTCAGTTGGTTTGACTTCACGCTGACTTATCGCCCCGGGTCCCGCAACACGAAGGCAGACTCGCTGTCCCGACAACACCCGAGGAGGGAGCCAGCTACAGTGGAGCCGACTCCCATCCTTCCTGAGGCCAGGGTGGTTGGCGTGGTTACCTGGGGCATCAAGACCATGGTCAGGCAGGCGTTGCGCTCCCATCCCGCCCCGAGCCACGTGCCTCCGTGCCACCTGTTCGTCCCGGACCCAGTCCGGTCCCGGGTTCTTCAGTGGGGCCATGCCAGTCAGTTTGCTTGCCATCCGGGTGTCCACCGCACCTTCACCTTCCTGGCTTGGCGTTTCTGGTGGCCCACCGTGAGGAACGACGTCGGGGACTTCGTAAAGGCCTGCTCTGTCTGTGCTCGCAGCGGGGCCTCTCACCAGGCACCCGCGGGTCTGCTGCAGCCCCTCCCAACTCCAAGTCGGCCCTGGTCCCATGTGGCGTTGGATTTTGTCTCCGGACTGCCTCCCTTGCAGGGTAACACTGTGATCCTGACAGTGGTGGACCGCTTCAGTAAGGGAGTGCACCTGGTGGCCCTCCCCAAACTCCCATCGGCTTCTGAGATGGTGGACCTCCTGACAGGCCACGTGTTCCGTCTCTGTGCCTTCCCCTGGACGTCGTCTCGGACCGAGTGCCCCAGTTCGTCTCCCAGGTATGGCGGGCCTTTTGTAAGGGGTTGGGTGCCTCTGTTAGTCTCTCCTCTGGATATCACCCACAGACTAACGGGCAGACGGAGAGGATGAACCAGAGCGTGGGGAGGGCAGACATCAACTCCCTGGTCAGCTCTGCCACCGGCCTCTCACCTTTTGAGGTGTCCCTGGGCTACCAGCCGCCTCTTTTTGCTGCGCAGGAGTCGGAAGTGGCAGTTCCCTCCGTGCAGGCCCATCTGAACTGGTGTCGTCGCGTCTGGGAGGTGACCAGAGCTGCTCTGCTCCGGGTAGCTGAGCGCGCCAGTCGGGGAGCCAACCGATGCCGGTCCCCAGCGCCTACGTACCAACCAGGCCAAAGGGTGTGGCTGTCCTCGAAGGCCCTCCCGCTTCAGTCCACCGCGAAGAAGCTGAACCCCCGGTTTGTCGGGCCCTTTGAGATCAGGAAGGTTCTCAGCCCTGCGGCGGTGAGTCTGCAGCTTCCGGCTTCCTTGAAGATCCATCCCGTTTTTCATGTGTCTTGGGTTAAGCCTGTCTCCCACAGTCCTCTGATGCCTCCGGCCCCAGCTCCGCCTCCCCCTGAGATCGTGGATGGGCACCCCCAGTGGAAGGTCCACCGGCTGCTGGACGTCCGGCGCCGAGGACGGGGGTTCCAGTATTTGGTGGACTGGGAAGGCTACGGTCCGGAGGAACGTAGCTGGGTCTCCCGCCAGCTCATCCTGGACCCTGGGCTGCTCACTGAGTTCCATCATTCCCATCCCGACAAGCCGGGCAAGTCGCCTGGTGGCTCCCGTGGAGGGGGGGGGTACTGTTACGGCTCGCCCACCCCGCGCCGTGGCCCGCCCACCCTGCGCCGGCAGCCAATCAGCCCGTCAGGGCTGGGCTTAAGTTTGGTGGTCTCCTTGCGCCCGTTGTCAGTTCGTGCTGTAATCTCCTCGCAGTAGTGGCTACTCTTCCCTTACAGTGCTTTTCTCTCCGAGCTCACCCCAGCCCTTGGTTTATGGTTTGCCTTGCAAAGTTTCCCCGTGGAAGTATCCTGCCGTGTTCCCGTTTGGATTACCCGCGAGTTTTTTCCCTTGGACTTCCCGTTTTCTTGTCGCTTATTGCCTTCCTGTGTTTGACTGTTGTACGCGCAAGGAATAAAGTACGCCAGTTTCGGCTAACCCCATCTCTGTCTGGTGTCGTGCGTATGGGGTCTTCCACAAACCCTAACATTCAGAGTATGTAAGCAGCCTAGGAATCTTGTTTCCCAAAGGTCATACTTATCTTCGGATCCGTCGAACAAAAGCTGCGGTGCCAAGGCTCCTGTTGCTCTGCTTGCCATCTTGCTAACGCGCTAATTTTACCATGGCCTACTAGCTTGCTACACTTTTTCTTTGCTAAGCTAGCTTGTTAGCTTCATTGGCTAACGTATAATACGTAATGTAAAACTTCTTCCGAGAATATAAACACAGATTAAGAAACTCTGACATAAACGCTCACTAATCTCCAAGCTGGTCCACATAGCCTGTAGAAGTTCCGTGTAATACTTCGCGTTAAACTTCTTCCAGAATGCTAGCTTGTGTCCAACTCTGCCTGGGCCCATAAGCTGTTGAGCTGGGGTGCGCAATCTTCTTGTTGCGTATGGAGGATAAGCAAAGCTTGACTCTGTTTTCTCTTTAGCCTTTAACGTTTCGCATATTTATTCAGGCAAATACAGCAGGTCTTGGCTCTCTACTACCAACTCTTACAACACACACTGTCGCACACAGAGAACGTGGCGACGTCACATCTAAATGTACCGTAATACAATGAGTAAGGGCGCTATCAAATAACAACACTTAACAGGCATAGCCATGGATGCCCGCAGGAGTTCTCCCCAGGGTATTCAAACAAACAAACAAACAAACAAACAACAAATGCACCATGTTTGACACTTGAATAGACTGTAACACAACAATAGTTCCTGATCCATCCACGGATCCATCCCTTTACGGTAGAGGCTTGTTCCCGTCGATGCAGAGAACGGTCAACTGAGCATGCGCAAGTACTCGTTGCCCCCGTTGTTTGGGTAGGTTAAGGTTAGGGTTAGGGCGGGGTTAGGGTTAAAGTTAATAAACAGACACAGAGCAGGGGCGGGTCCTCCTAGAATCCTAGCGCCTGGATGCTACGCGGGGCGTGTGGAGGCACGGTAGAGGCATTTCGCGCATGCTCAGTTGACCGTTCTCTACTCCATTTCCGTTCTCTGTATCGATGGGAACTAGCCTCTACCATCCATTTACCACGGATAAAGGTCAACGACGAGTACAGCATTACAAAGGTGAGTAATTAAGCCTATATTATAGCCTAGTTTATAGCCTAGCTTGATGTTTGTAAACTTGTTGTTTTTCTTCGTAGAGTTTGTAATTACTTACCCTTGTCATTGTGGATGTAACTTGACATGTACAATTTGAAACATTTCACCCGTTTGCTGGTGGTTGCAGGTGAAAGTCCGTCGAAAATTCTGTACACGTCGTTGACATTTATCCACCGTTTATCCATTTATTTTTACATTAATGCGTTGACGTTTTTATTTATCCGCCATTTTGTTGTGTCCTGTGCCTTTAAGACGTGATGACGCAGGAAGAGAGAGGGGGAGTCTACGTTGAGCTGTGGCCGTTACTAGCATACCTCAGAGATGTTCAATAAATAACCGTTGATTAAAATACTACTTTGCTTACTTATTACCACAGTGCACACAACAATTGGCGACGAGATAATTTGGATTTACTTTTGAGTTCGGTTTTTACACACATTTATCCATTTGTTTGTCATTTATACGTTGACATTTTTTACCGCGGTCGAAACCGGAAGTCAGCGGTGTCTGTACGGACGCCCGAACAAGCCGGAAGTAACGGGACCTCGAGCCGGCGATTTCTGTTTTGGTAGGTAACGGAATTTACCACTACGCTCCCCGAACGCCTTGTAATGGTTTACTTTAACTGTTCGGATCAGTCCAAGCAAAGTAGGTGCACGTTTTTATCATGTGTAAGGTTCCTGTTTGGATAAGAGCAGCTTGATAATGGCGGCTGGAAGACAGAGACATGAGCTAAGCTAAGTGTGCTAGCTGGTGTGGTCTGCCGTTTCCGCACCGTGTAAGAGCGGCACACTACTGCAGCAGTCAGCTGGTTGGTCAGGCTAGTTGCGCCACCGTGGTAGGCCACTTTCACACTGCATGTGTGCCTCACATCACACTGCATGTGTGCCACATGCCACACATCACACTGCATGTGTGCCACACTGCCACACATCACACTGCATGTGTGCTACACATCACACTGCATGTGTGCCACATGCCACACATCACACTGCATGTGTGCTACACATCACACTGCATGTGTGCCACACTGCCACACATCACACTGCATGTGTGCCACACATCACACTGCATGTGTGCTACACATCACACTGCATGTGTGCCACATGCCACACATCACACTGCATGTGTGCCACACTGCCACACATCACACTGCATGTGTGCTACACATCACACTGCATGTGTGCCACACTGCCACACATCACACTGCATGTGTGCCACACATCACACTGCATGTGTGCTACACATCACACTGCATGTGTGCCACACTGCCACACATCACACTGCATGTGTGCTACACATCACACTGCATGTGTGCTACACATCACACTGCATGTGTGCCACACTGCCACACATCACACTGCATGTGTGCTACACATCACACTGCATGTGTGCCACACTGCCACACATCACACTGCATGTGTGCCACACTGCCACACATCACACTGCATGTGTGCCACACTGCCTTGTCACCGCTCAAGTTAACGTGTCGCCGCACAGCTGAGGCCTTCGCCATCTTGTTTCCTTTTAACACTAGAACGACCGGGATTTCACTCCTACCTAAGACGACCGTGGGCAGTCAAAATGACCGCAATTTTTTAAACTTCTGTACATATGTTTGCATGTCTGTTACGAAACGACTGACACCAAAATGAAAATTTTAACAACTATAAGACTATTTTTAAACGGAGACATGGTTGAACTTGAATGGCAAAATTGAAAAAGTGAACATATTACCTGAAAAACAAAACGTCAAACATATTGCTAATCTAACAAACATAATGTGATGTTCAGTATTAGGGGAATACACCTTTAAGGACACAGGGAACTGTGGGATAGAAAACAGAGCAGCCACGGGGAGCGGGAAGGTAGACGAGAGTCAGTCGGATGATGTGCTCGTTATGCGTGGAGCGAAATAAACATGCCGAAGTTCCACAGCTAATTCAGAAACGGTGTTATCATCTGTGAGAGGGAAAAGTAGGTCATTACACATAACAAGGCCTATAAAACGTGTAATGTAAAAAAAGAACTGAAAATAAATATTGAGACAGTCTCAAACAACGACTGGAACTGAAAACTACTATAACGACCACGGGCGGTCAAAATGAGCGGTCAAAATGCCCAGTGAGGGTTTTTCAACTCTGTATTCTGCCAAGATAAATACCCAATTGAGATATTAATGCACTATGCACTATGTCTGTTAAGAAACGACTGACACCAAAATTAACATTTTAACAACATTAATACTATTTTTCAAACAATTTAAAATGGCCACTGTCCAACGCCTGTAAATACTGCAAGGCGTCGGTGGTAGTCGTGGTGTGTCTGTAACCAGACATGTTGGCAATAATCAAAGATCAAGTGTAGACTATTTCTCTGCACTGGAGAACGTTAGTGTGTTTCTAGCAACGAACTTCATGAACGAAATGACATGACCAACACACGTCATAAATACTGACATGATGTGCACGATCACGCACAAATTAAGTGCGGTCATTTTGACTGCTCATGGTCGTTTTAGGTAGATCTTATAACTTTTTTGTGCAATTGATCTAAAACTCATTTTGATGCAGTTTTAGGAGCATTCAGTGAGCGGCAGGTCTGTATCTTTTTATTCCCCACAAACTTGTTAAACTGAAAATCCAAAACGGTCAAAATGACCGTCATGGTCGTTGGCCAAGGTGAACTGAAGCGTGACGTCACTGCTGTGCGTGAGAGGGATGTCAGGTCAGGTGCCCCAGCAGACACAGTACATATTTACACATTTTGACTGTGCAATTAAAAAGTATAAATATAGCACAAGAATGGGCTGACAAGTGTTATTTTGCAGTTCACCTTTATTGATGGATTGATTGATTGATTGATTGATTGATTGATTGATTGCCAACATTAAGTGAAAAAAACAACAAAAAAATGGTATCTTTATCCCAAAATTGAAACCGAATACTTACCAGACGACCGAGTATCTGAATAGTGGGATACTCGTGTCCAGCCGTACAAATCACACACCAGCCGTCTCAGTTATAGTTTCTTTCCACAGTCAGTCAGGTTGCTCAACAGCTGACACACCCATAAGCACCTTACGTTGTTGCAATATTGTGTAGTTTTCTAAATTGTGTATTTAATGTATGAATTATGAATTAATTGTACATATTTTGTGTAGGTCGTTTTTGGGATTGTGTGTCTTTATGTCCTTTGTGTTAAAGTAGAGAGAGCCAGAGCACAAGAATTTCCTTATATTCCAATACGCGATGATAAAGTTGAACTTGACTTAAAGGTGATCAACGAAAAGGATGTAGTAAGAAAGAAAGAGGTGTACATGTGAAAGAACAGAAGTGTGACGAGTGTTTCCTTTAAATGATGCCTGTTGGGGAGAGATTTCATGATGTTTCTTCACAAATGTTTGATTCCGAGCTTTCCAACATGCTAAACAGCATGTAACATGCTTCTTCTCTGTGTGTGTGTGTGTGTGTGTGTGTGTGTGTGTGTGTGTGTATAGAACGGCAGTGTCAATGTGGACAGTGTGGTCACTGTAGCAACACGCTTGGCAGAAGCCGGTCACTATGGGGCGGAGCGTATTGCCCAGGTGTCGTTAAGGTTACAGGAGGACTGGAAGTCTCTGACGACGGCTCTGGAGGAGCGAAGCAACGTGCTGGCCATGTCCACTGGCTTCCACCAGGGGGCAGAGCAGGTACACACCTCTCATTCATAGGGACACAACATTCATCACACAACAATACCCGGGACGGCCTGGAAAGAACAGTGACCTCATGTTAACTCTCCTTTAAACATGAAGAAGGGACAGTGACTTTATGTTAACTCTCTGTTAAGATGGTGAAGGAACAGTGACCTCCTGTTAACTCTCCTTTAAACATGAAGAAGGAACAGTGACCTCATGTTAGCTCTCCTTTATAGATGATGAAGGAACAGTGACCTCATGTTAACTCTCCTTTATAGATGAAGAAGGAACAGTGACCTCATGTTAGCTCTCCTTTAAACATGAAGAAGGAACAGTGCCCTCATGTTAGCTCTCCTTTATAGATGAAGAAGGAACAGTGACCTCATGTTAGCTCTCCTTTATAGATGATGAAGGAACAGTGACCTCATGTTAGCTCTCCTTTAAACATGAAGAAGGAACAGTGCCCTCATGTTAGCTCTCCTTTATAGATGAAGAGGGAACAGTGCCCTCATGTTAGCTCTCCTTTATAGATGATGAAGGAACAGTGACCTCATGTTAACTCTCCTTTATAGATGATGAAGGAACAGTGACCTCATGTTAACTCTCCTTTATAGATGAAGAAGGAACAGTGACCTCATGTTAACTCTCCTTTATAGATGAAGAAGGAACAGTGACCTCATGTTAACTCTCCTTTAAACATGAAGAAGGAACAGTGCCCTCATGTTAACTCTCCTTTATAGATGAAGAAGGAACAGTGACCTCATGTTAACTCTCCTTTAAACATGAAGAAGGAACAGTGCCCTCATGTTAACTTTCCTTTATAGATGATGAAGGAACAGTGACCTCATGTTAGCTCTCCTTTATAGATGATGAAGGAACAGTGACCTCCTGTTAACTCTCCTTTATAGATGATGAAGGGACAGTGACCTCCTGTTAACTCTCCTTTATAGATGAAGAAGGAACAGTGACCTCCTGTTAACTCTCCTTTATAGATGATGAAGGGACAGTGACCTCATGTTAGCTCTCCTTTAAACATGAAGAAGGAACAGTGCCCTCATGTTAGCTCTCCTTTATAGATGAAGAAGGAACAGTGCCCTCATGTTAGCTCTCCTTTATAGATGAAGAAGGAACAGTGACCTCATGTTAGCTCTCCTTTAAACATGAAGAAGGAACAGTGCCCTCATGTTAGCTCTCCTTTATAGATGAAGAAGGAACAGTGCCCTCATGTTAGCTCTCCTTTATAGATGATGAAGGAACAGTGACCTCATGTTAACTCTCCTTTATAGCTGAAGAAGGGACAGTGACCTCATGTTAACTCTCCTTTATAGATGAAGAAGGAACAGTGACCTCATGTTAACTCTCCTTTAAACATGAAGAAGGAAAAGTGCCCTCATGTTAACTCTCCTTTATAGATGATGAAGGAACAGTGACCTCATGTTAGCTCTCCTTTATAGATGATGAAGGAACAGTGACCTCCTGTTAACTCTCCTTTATAGATGATGAAGGGACAGTGACCTCCTGTTAACTCTCCTTTATAGATGAAGAAGGAACAGTGACCTCCTGTTAACTCTCCTTTATAGATGATGAAGGGACAGTGACCTCATGTTAACTCTCCTTTAAACATGAAGAAGGAACAGTGACCTCCTGTTAACTCTCCTTTATAGATGAAGAAGGAAGAGTGACCTCATGTTAACTCTCCTTTATAGATGGAGAAGGAACAGTGACCTCATGTTAACTCTCCTTTAAACATGAAGAAGGAACAGTGACCTCCTGTTAACTCTCCTTTATAGATGAAGAAGGAAGAGTGACCTCATGTTAACTCTCCTTTATAGATGGAGAAGGAACAGTGACCTCCTGTTAACTCTCCTTTATAGATGAAGAAGGAACAGTGACCTCATGTTAACTCTCCTTTATAGATGATGAAGGGACAGTGACCTCATGTTAACTCTCCGTTAAAGATGATGAAGGAACAGTGACCTCATGTTAACTCTCCTTTATAGATGAAGAAGGAACAGTGACCTCCTGTTAACTCTCCTTTAAACATGACGAAGGAACAGTGACCTCCTGTTAACTCTCCTTTGTAGATGAAGAAGGGACAGTGACCTCATGTTAACTCTCCTTTATAGATGAAGAAGGGACAGTGACCTCATGTTAACTCTCCTTTATAGATGAAGAAGGAACAGTGACCTCATGTTAACTCTCCTTTATAGCTGAAGAAGGGACAGTGACCTCATGTTAACTCTCCTTTATAGATGAAGAAGGAACAGTGACCTCATGTTAACTCTCCTTTAAACATGAAGAAGGAACAGTGCCCTCATGTTAGCTCTCCTTTATAGATGAAGAAGGAACAGTGACCTCATGTTAACTCTCCTTTATAGATGATGAAGGAACAGTGACCTCATGTTAACTCTCCTTTATAGATGAAGAAGGAACAGTGACCTCATGTTAGCTCTCCTTTATAGATGATGAAGGAACAGTGACCTCATGTTAACTCTCCTTTATAGATGAAGAAGGAACAGTGACCTCATGTTAGCTCTCCTTTATAGATGAAGAAGGAACAGTGACCTCATGTTAACTCTCCTTTAAACATGAAGAAGGAACAGTGCCCTCATGTTAGCTCTCCTTTGTAGATGAAGAAGGGACAGTGACCTCATGTTAACTCTCCTTTATAGATGATGAAGGAACAGTGACCTCATGTTAACTCTCCTTTATAGATGAAGAAGGAACAGTGACCTCATGTTAGCTCTCCTTTATAGATGATGAAGGAACAGTGACCTCATGTTAACTCTCCTTTAAACATGAAGAAGGAACAGTGACCTCATGTTAACTCTCCGTTAAAGATGATGAAGGAACAGTGACCTCATGTTAACTCTCCTTTAAACATGAAGAAGGAACAGTGACCTCATGTTAGCTCTCCATTAAAGATGATGAAGGAACAGTGACCTCATGTTAACTCTCCTTTGTAGATGAAGAAGGGACAGTGACCTCATGTTAGCTCTCCTTTATAGATGAAGAAGGAACAGTGACCTCATGTTAACTCTCCTTTATAGATGAAGAAGGGACAGTGACTTTATGGTAACTCTCCGTTTAAGATGATGAAGGAACAGTGACCTCATGTTAACTCTCCTTTAAACATGAAGAAGGAACAGTGACCTCATGTTAGCTCTCCATTAAAGATGATGAAGGAACAGTGACCTCATGTTAACTCTCCTTTATAGATGAAGAAGGGACAGTGACCTCATGTTAACTCTCCTTTATAGATGAAGAAGGAACAGTGACCTCATGTTAACTCTCCTTTAAACATGAAGAAGGAACAGTGCCCTCATGTTAGCTCTCCTTTATAGATGATGAAGGAACAGTGACCTCCTGTTAACTCTCCTTTATAGATGAAGAAGGAACAGTGACCTCATGTTAACTCTCCTTTATAGATGATGAAGGAACAGTGACCTCATGTTAACTCTCCTTTATAGATGATGAAGGAACAGTGACCTCCTGTTAACTCTCCTTTATAGATGAAGAAGGAACAGTGACCTCATGTTAACTCTCCTTTATAGATGATGAAGGAACAGTGACCTCATGTTAACTCTCCTTTAAACATGAAGAAGGAACAGTGACCTCCTGTTAACTCTCCTTTATAGATGATGAAGGAACAGTGACCTCATGTTAACTCTCCTTTAAACATGAAGAAGGAACAGTGACCTCATGTTAGCTCTCCATTAAAGATGATGAAGGAACAGTGACCTCATGTTAACTCTCCTTTATAGATGAAGAAGGGACAGTGACCTCATGTTAACTCTCCTTTATAGATGAAGAAGGAACAGTGACCTCATGTTAACTCTCCTTTAAACATGAAGAAGGAACAGTGCCCTCATGTTAGCTCTCCTTTATAGGTGATGAAGGAACAGTGACCTCCTGTTAACTCTCCTTTATAGATGAAGAAGGAACAGTGACCTCATGTTAACTCTCCTTTATAGATGATGAAGGAACAGTGACCTCATGTTAACTCTCCTTTATAGATGATGAAGGAACAGTGACCTCCTGTTAACTCTCCTTTATAGATGAAGAAGGAACAGTGACCTCATGTTAACTCTCCTTTATAGATGATGAAGGAACAGTGACCTCATGTTAACTCTCCTTTAAACATGAAGAAGGAACAGTGACCTCCTGTTAACTCTCCTTTATAGATGATGAAGGAACAGTGACCTCATGTTAACTCTCCATTAAAGATGATGAAGGAACAGTGACCTCATGTTAACTCTCCTTTATAGATGAAGAAGGAACAGTGACCTCATGTTAACTCTCCTTTATAGATGAAGAAGGGACAGTGACCTCATGTTAACTCTCCTTTATAGATGAAGAAGGGACAGTGACCTCATGTTAACTCTCCTTTATAGATGAAGAAGGAACAGTGACCTCATGTTAACTCTCCTTTATAGATGATGAAGGAACAGTGACCTCATGTTAACTCTCCTTTAAACATGAAGAAGGAACAGTGACCTCCTGTTAACTCTCCTTTATAGATGATGAAGGAACAGTGACCTCATGTTAACTCTCCTTTATAGATGATGAAGGAACAGTGACCTCATGTTAACTCTCCTTTAAACATGAAGAAGGAAGAGTGACCTCCTGTTAACTCTCCTTTATAGATGAAGAAGGAACAGTGACCTCCTGTTAACTCTCCTTTATAGATGATGAAGGAACAGTGACCTCATGTTAACTCTCCATTAAAGATGATGAAGGAACAGTGACCTCATGTTAAATCTCCTTTATAGATGAAGAAGGAACAGTGACCTCATGTTAACTCTCCTTTATAGATGAAGAAGGGACAGTGACTTTATGGCAACTCTCCGTTTAAGATGATGAAGGAACAGTGACCTCATGTTAACTCTCCTTTATAGATGAAGAAGGAACAGTGACCTCATGTTAACTCTCCTTTATAGATGAAGAAGGGACAGTGACCTCCTGTTAACTCTCCTTTATAGATGAAGAAGGAACAGTGACCTCATGTTAACTCTCCTTTAAACATGAAGAAGGGACAGTGACCTCATGTTAACTCTCCTTTATAGATGAAGAAGGAACAGTGACCTCATGTTAACTCTCCATTAAAGATGATGAAGGAACAGTGACCTCATGTTAACTCTCCTTTATAGATGAAGAAGGAACAGTGACCTCATGTTAACTCTCCTTTATAGATGAAGAAGGGACAGTGACTTTATGGTAACTCTCCGTTTAAGATGATGAAGGAACAGTGACCTCATGTTAACTCACCTTTATAGATGAAGAAGGAAGGTCCGCGGTGGCGTAGCGGTCTAAGCATCGGCTTGGTGTGGATGCAGTTGCCCACTGGGGACTGGGGTTCGCGCCCCGGTCTCGTCAGATCCGACTATGGCCGGACTCGATGAAGCAGCAATCATTGGCAACGCTGTCTTCGGGAGGGGGGCGGAGTCGGCTTGTGTTCATCATGTGAATGCGTCTCTGTGTGTGTCGGAAAAACAGTGGTTCGGCTTGGATTCGCCTTGTCACGAAAGTGGGGAGGCGTCTCCTTCGAGACTGCCGGCCGGGGAGACGCAGTTGGCGAACGCATGCAGTGCGAGGGTGGGTGTTTGAATTAAAATAGGGATCAATTGGCCACTAAATTGGGAGAAAAAAGGGAAAAATCAGAAATAAATTTAAAAAAAAAAATAGATGAAGAAGGGAAAATAAGTGTGACATATTAAGGACAGGATGCTGTGTTGCTGTAAAGCCCCTTGAGACAAATTTGTAATTTGTGATATTGGGCTATACAAATCTCTCTCTCTCTCTCTCTCTCTCTCTCTCTCTCTCTCTCTCTCTCTCTCTGTAGTTCCTGGGGCGAGTGGAGGGGTGGGTGGAGGCATGTGGTGAGGGGTCGTTGCCATTAGCGATGACCGACCTAGAGATTTCCATTCAGAAACACCAGGAACTCTATGAGGAGATCTCTGCTGCATACACCCAGGTCTGTCTGTGTTTCTGTCTGTGTGTCTGTGTGTCCATCTGTCTGTCTCTCTGTGAGTCTGTCTGTCTGTCTGTCTGTCTGCCTGCCTGTCCGCCCATGTGTGTCTGTCCGTCTGTGTGTCTGTCTGTTCATCTGTCTGTCTCTCTGTGAGTCTGTCTGTCTGTCTGTCTGTCTGCCTGCCTGTCCGCCCATGTGTGTCTGTCCGTCTGTGTGTCTGTCTGTTCATCTGTCAACCTGCCTGTCTGTTAATCTGTCTGTCTGTCTGTTCGTCTGTCCATGTGTCTGTCTGTCTGTCTGCCTGCCTGTGTGTGTGTATGTATTTGTGTGTCTGTCCATCAGTAGAATTAAATGTGTTTTATCGTGATGATAAAACAGTCGTCTGTACTGATAACATGGGAAATGGTTTATGTCAGTAGAATTAAATGTGTTTTATCGTGATGATAAAACAGTCGTCTGTACTGATAACATGGGAAATGTTTCATGTCAGTAGAATTAAATGTGTTTTATCGTGATGATAAAACAGTCGTCTGTACTGATAACATGGGAAATGTTTCATGTCAGTAGAATTAAATGTGTTTTATCGTGATGATAAAACAGTCGTCTGTGCTGATAACATGGGAAATGTTTCATGTCAGTAGAATTAAATGTGTTTTATCGTGATGATAAAACAGTCGTCTGTACTGATAACATGGGAAATGTTTTATGTCAGTAGAATTAAATGTGTTTTATCGTGATGATAAAACAGTCGTCTGTACTGATAACATGGGAAATGTTTCATGTCAGTAGAATTAAATGTGTTTTATCGTGATGATAAAACAGTCGTCTGTACTGATAACATGGGAAATGTTTTATGTCAGTAGAATTAAATGTGTTTTATCGTGATGATAAAACAGTCGTCTGTACTGATAACATGGGAAATGTTTTATGTCAGTAGAATTAAATGTGTTTTATCGTGATGATAAAACAGTCGTCTGTACTGATAACATGGGAAATGTTTCATGTCAGTAGAATTAAATGTGTTTTATCGTGATGATAAAACAGTCGTCTGTGCTGATAACATGGGAAATGTTTTATGTCAGTAGAATTAAATGTGTTTTATCGTGATGATAAAACAGTCGTCTGTACTGATAACATGGGAAATGGTTTATGTCAGTAGAATTAAATGTGTTTTATCGTGATGATAAAACAGTCGTCTGTACTGATAACATGGGAAATGTTTTATGTCAGTAGAATTAAATGTGTTTTATCGTGATGGTAAAACAGTCGTCTGTACTGATAACATGGGAAATGTTTTATGTCAGTAGAATTAAATGTGTTTTATCGTGATGATAAAACACTCGTCTGTACTGATAACATGGGAAATGGTTTATGTCAGTAGAATTAAATGTGTTTTATCGTGATGATAAAAAAGTCGTCTGTACTGATAACATGGGAAATGTTTCATGTCAGTAGAATTAAATGTGTTTTATCGTGATGGTAAAACAGTCGTCTGTACTGATAACATGGGAAATGGTTTATGTCAGTAGAATTAAATGTGTTTTATCGTGATGATAAAACAGTCGTCTGTGCTGATAACATGGGAAATGTTTCATGTCAGTAGAATTAAATGTGTTTTATCGTGATGGTAAAACACTCGTCTGTACTGATAACATGGGAAATGTTTTATGTCAGTAGAATTAAATGTGTTTTATCGTGATGGTAAAACAGTCGTCTGTGCTGATAACATGGGAAATGTTTCATGTCAGTAGAATTAAATGTGTTTTATCGTGATGATAAAACAGTCGTCTGTACTGATAACATGGGAAATGTTTTATGTCAGTAGAATTAAATGTGTTTTATCGTGATGATAAAACAGTCGTCTGTACTGATAACATGGGAAATGTTTCATGTCAGTAGAATTAAATGTGTTTTATCGTGATGGTAAAACAGTCGTCTGTGCTGATAACATGGGAAATGGTTTATGTCAGTAGAATTAAATGTGTTTTATCGTGATGATAAAACAGTCGTCTGTACTGATAACATGGGAAATGTTTTATGTCAGTAGAATTAAATGTGTTTTATCTGATGATAAAACAGTCGTCTGTACTGATAACATGGGAAATGTTTTATGTCAGTAGAATTAAATGTGTTTTATCGTGATGATAAAACAGTCGTCTGTGCTGATAACATGGGAAATGTTTTATGTCAGTAGAATTAAATGTGTTTTATCGTGATGGTAAAACAGTCGTCTGTACTGATAACATGGGAAATGTTTCATGTCAGTAGAATTAAATGTGTTTTATCGTGATGATAAAACAGTCGTCTGTACTGATAACATGGGAAATGGTTTACGTCAGTAGAATTAGATGTGTTTTATCGTGATGATAAAACAGTCGTCTGTACTGATAACATGGGAAATGGTTTATGTCAGTAGAATTAAATGTGTTTTATCGTGATGGTAAAACAGTCGTCTGTACTGATAACATGGGAAATGTTTTACGTCAGTAGAATTAAATGTGTTTTATCGTGATGGTAAAACAGTCGTCTGTACTGATAACATGGGAAATGTTTCATGTCAGTAGAATTAAATGTGTTTTATCGTGATGGTAAAACAGTCGTCTGTGCTGATAACATGGGAAATGTTTCATGTCAGTAGAATTAAATGTGTTTTATCGTGATGGTAAAACAGTCGTCTGTACTGATAACATGGGAAATGTTTTATGTCAGTAGAATTAAATGTGTTTTATCGTGATGGTAAAACAGTCGTCTGTACTGATAACATGGGAAATGTTTCATGTCAGTAGAATTAAATGTGTTTTATCGTGATGGTAAAACAGTCGTCTGTACTGATAACATGGGAAATGTTTCATGTCAGTAGAATTAAATGTGTTTTATCGTGATGGTAAAACAGTCGTCTGTACTGATAACATGGGAAATGTTT
The DNA here is from genome assembly GCA_022114975.2 of Lampris megalopsis. NCBI lineage: Eukaryota > Metazoa > Chordata > Actinopteri > Lampriformes > Lampridae > Lampris > Lampris megalopsis. Next base: position 635,388 of record JAJHIY020000708.1, read on the forward strand.
CATGTCAGTAGAATTAAATGTGTTTTATCGTGATGATAAAACAGTCGTCTGTACTGATAACATGGGAAATGGTTTATGTCAGTAGAATTAAATGTGTTTTATCGTGATGATAAAACAGTCGTCTGTACTGATAACATGGGAAATGTTTCATGTCAGTAGAATTAAATGTGTTTTATCGTGATGAAAAAACAGTCGTCTGTACTGATAACATGGGAAATGGTTTATGTCAGTAGAATTAGATGTGTTTTATCGTGATGATAAAACAGTCGTCTGTACTGATAACATGGGAAATGGTTTACGTCAGTAGAATTAGATGTGTTTTATCGTGATGATAAAACAGTCGTCTGTACTGATAACATGGGAAATGGTTTATGTCAGTAGAATTAAATGTGTTTTATCGTGATGGTAAAACAGTCGTCTGTACTGATAACATGGGAAATGTTTCATGTCAGTAGAATTAAATGTGTTTTATCGTGATGATAAAACAGTCGTCTGTGCTGATAACATGGGAAATGTTTCATGTCAGTAGAATTAAATGTGTTTTATCGTGATGGTAAAACAGTCGTCTGTACTGATAACATGGGAAATGTTTTACGTCAGTAGAATTAAATGTGTTTTATCGTGATGATAAAACAGTCGTCTGTACTGATAACATGGGAAATGTTTCATGTCAGTAGAATTTGATGTGTTTTATCGTGATGGTAAAACAGTCGTCTGTACTGATAACATGGGAAATGTTTCATGTCAGTAGAATTAAATGTGTTTTATCGTGATGGTAAAACAGTCGTCTGTACTGATAACATGGGAAATGTTTCATGTCAGTAGAATTAAATGTGTTTTATCGTGATGGTAAAACAGTCGTCTGTACTGATAACATGGGAAATGTTTCATGTCAGTAGAATTAAATGTGTTTTATCGTGATGATAAAACAGTCGTCTGTACTGATAACATGGGAAATGGTTTACGTCAGTAGAATTAGATGTGTTTTATCGTGATGATAAAACAGTCGTCTGTACTGATAACATGGGAAATGGTTTATGTCAGTAGAATTAAATGTGTTTTATCGTGATGGTAAAACAGTCGTCTGTACTGATAACATGGGAAATGTTTCATGTCAGTAGAATTAAATGTGTTTTATCGTGATGGTAAAACAGTCGTCTGTACTGATAACATGGGAAATGTTTCATGTCAGTAGAATTAAATGTGTTTTATCGTGATGGTAAAACAGTCGTCTGTACTGATAACATGGGAAATGTTTCATGTCAGTAGAATTAAATGTGTTTTATCGTGATGATAAAACAGTCGTCTGTACTGATAACATGGGAAATGGTTTACGTCAGTAGAATTAGACGTGTTTTATCGTGATGATAAAACAGTCGTCTGTACTGATAACATGGGAAATGGTTTATGTCAGTAGAATTAAATGTGTTTTATCGTGATGGTAAAACAGTCGTCTGTACTGATAACATGGGAAATGTTTCATGTCAGTAGAATTAAATGTGTTTTATCGTGATGATAAAACAGTCGTCTGTACTGATAACATGGGAAATGTTTTACGTCAGTAGAATTAGATGTGTTTTATCGTGATGATAAAACAGTCGTCTGTACTGATAACATGGGAAATGTTTTATGTCAGTAGAATTAAATGTGTTTTATCGTGATGATAAAACAGTCGTCTGTACTGATAACATGGGAAATGGTTTATGTCAGTAGAATTAAATGTGTTTTATCGTGATGGTAAAACAGTCGTCTGTACTGATAACATGGGAAATGTTTCATGTCAGTAGAATTAAATGTGTTTTATCGTGATGGTAAAACAGTCGTCTGTACTGATAACATGGGAAATGTTTTATGTCAGTAGAATTAGATGTGTTTTATCGTGATGATAAAACAGTCGTCTGTACTGATAACATGGGAAATGTTTTATGTCAGTAGAATTAGATGTGTTTTATCGTGATGGTAAAACAGTCGTCTGTACTGATAACATGGGAAATGTTTTATGTCAGTAGAATTAAATGTGTTTTATCGTGATGATAAAACAGTCGTCTGTGCTGATAACATGGGAAATGTTTCATGTCAGTAGAATTAAATGTGTTTTATCGTGATGATAAAACAGTCGTCTGTGCTGATAACATGGGAAATGTTTCATGTCAGTAGAATTAAATGTGTTTTATCGTGATGGTAAAACAGTCGTCTGTACTGATAACATGGGAAATGTTTTACGTCAGTAGAATTAAATGTGTTTTATCGTGATGATAAAACAGTCGTCTGTACTGATAACATGGGAAATGTTTCATGTCAGTAGAATTAGATGTGTTTTATCGTGATGGTAAAACAGTCGTCTGTACTGATAACATGGGAAATGTTTCATGTCAGTAGAATTAAATGTGTTTTATCGTGATGGTAAAACAGTCGTCTGTACTGATAACATGGGAAATGTTTCATGTCAGTAGAATTAAATGTGTTTTATCGTGATGGTAAAACAGTCGTCTGTACTGATAACATGGGAAATGTTTCATGTCAGTAGAATTAAATGTGTTTTATCGTGATGATAAAACAGTCGTCTGTACTGATAACATGGGAAATGGTTTACGTCAGTAGAATTAGATGTGTTTTATCGTGATGATAAAACAGTCGTCTGTACTGATAACATGGGAAATGGTTTATGTCAGTAGAATTAAATGTGTTTTATCGTGATGGTAAAACAGTCGTCTGTACTGATAACATGGGAAATGTTTCATGTCAGTAGAATTAAATGTGTTTTATCGTGATGGTAAAACAGTCGTCTGTACTGATAACATGGGAAATGTTTCATGTCAGTAGAATTAAATGTGTTTTATCGTGATGGTAAAACAGTCGTCTGTACTGATAACATGGGAAATGTTTCATGTCAGTAGAATTAAATGTGTTTTATCGTGATGATAAAACAGTCGTCTGTACTGATAACATGGGAAATGGTTTACGTCAGTAGAATTAGACGTGTTTTATCGTGATGATAAAACAGTCGTCTGTACTGATAACATGGGAAATGGTTTATGTCAGTAGAATTAAATGTGTTTTATCGTGATGGTAAAACAGTCGTCTGTACTGATAACATGGGAAATGTTTCATGTCAGTAGAATTAAATGTGTTTTATCGTGATGATAAAACAGTCGTCTGTACTGATAACATGGGAAATGTTTTACGTCAGTAGAATTAGATGTGTTTTATCGTGATGATAAAACAGTCGTCTGTACTGATAACATGGGAAATGTTTTATGTCAGTAGAATTAAATGTGTTTTATCGTGATGATAAAACAGTCGTCTGTACTGATAACATGGGAAATGGTTTATGTCAGTAGAATTAAATGTGTTTTATCGTGATGGTAAAACAGTCGTCTGTACTGATAACATGGGAAATGTTTCATGTCAGTAGAATTAAATGTGTTTTATCGTGATGGTAAAACAGTCGTCTGTACTGATAACATGGGAAATGTTTTATGTCAGTAGAATTAGATGTGTTTTATCGTGATGATAAAACAGTCGTCTGTACTGATAACATGGGAAATGTTTTATGTCAGTAGAATTAGATGTGTTTTATCGTGATGGTAAAACAGTCGTCTGTACTGATAACATGGGAAATGTTTTATGTCAGTAGAATTAAATGTGTTTTATCGTGATGATAAAACAGTCGTCTGTGCTGATAACATGGGAAATGTTTCATGTCAGTAGAATTAAATGTGTTTTATCGTGATGGTAAAACAGTCGTCTGTACTGATAACATGGGAAATGTTTCATGTCAGTAGAATTAAATGTGTTTTATCGTGATGATAAAACAGTCGTCTGTACTGATAACATGGGAAATGTTTCATGTCAGTAGAATTAAATGTGTTTTATCGTGATGATAAAACAGTCGTCTGTACTGATAACATGGGAAATGGTTTATGTCAGTAGAATTAAATGTGTTTTATCGTGATGATAAAACAGTCGTCTGTACTGATAACATGGGAAATGTTTCATGTCAGTAGAATTAAATGTGTTTTATCGTGATGATAAAACAGTCGTCTGTACTGATAACATGGGAAATGGTTTATGTCAGTAGAATTAAATGTGTTTTATCGTGATGATAAAACAGTCGTCTGTACTGATAACATGGGAAATGTTTCATGTCAGTAGAATTAAATGTGTTTTGTCGTGATGGTAAAACAGTCGTCTGTACTGATAACATGGGAAATGTTTCATGTCAGTAGAATTAAATGTGTTTTATCGTGATGATAAAACAGTCGTCTGTACTGATAACATGGGAAATGTTTCATGTCAGTAGAATTAAATGTGTTTTATCGTGATGGTAAAACAGTCGTCTGTACTGATAACATGGGAAATGGTTTATGTCAGTAGAATTAAATGTGTTTTATCGTGATGATAAAACAGTCGTCTGTGCTGATAACATGGGAAATGTTTCATGTCAGTAGAATTAAATGTGTTTTATCGTGATGATAAAACAGTCGTCTGTGCTGATAACATGGGAAATGTTTTATGTCAGTAGAATTAGATGTGTTTTATCGTGATGATAAAACAGTCGTCTGTACTGATAACATGGGAAATGTTTCATGTCAGTAGAATTAAATGTGTTTTATCGTGATGATAAAACAGTCGTCTGTACTGATAACATGGGAAATGTTTTATGTCAGTAGAATTAAATGTGTTTTATCGTGATGATAAAACAGTCGTCTGTACTGATAACATGGGAAATGTTTTATGTCAGTAGAATTAAATGTGTTTTATCGTGATGATAAAACAGTCGTCTGTACTGATAACATGGGAAATGTTTCATGTCAGTAGAATTAAATGTGTTTTATCGTGATGGTAAAACAGTCGTCTGTACTGATAACATGGGAAATGGTTTATGTCAGTAGAATTAAATGTGTTTTATCGTGATGATAAAACAGTCGTCTGTACTGATAACATGGGAAATGTTTCATGTCAGTAGAATTAAATGTGTTTTATCGTGATGGTAAAACAGTCGTCTGTGCTGATAACATGGGAAATGTTTTATGTCAGTAGAATTAAATGTGTTTTATCGTGATGATAAAACAGTCGTCTGTACTGATAACATGGGAAATGTTTCATGTCAGTAGAATTAAATGTGTTTTATCGTGATGATAAAACAGTCGTCTGTACTGATAACATGGGAAATGTTTTATGTCAGTAGAATTAAATGTGTTTTATCGTGATGATAAAACAGTCGTCTGTACTGATAACATGGGAAATGTTTTATGTCAGTAGAATTAAATGTGTTTTATCGTGATGATAAAACAGTCGTCTGTACTGATAACATGGGAAATGTTTCATGTCAGTAGAATTAAATGTGTTTTATCGTGATGATAAAACAGTCGTCTGTGCTGATAACATGGGAAATGTTTTATGTCAGTAGAATTAAATGTGTTTTATCGTGATGATAAAACAGTCGTCTGTACTGATAACATGGGAAATGGTTTATGTCAGTAGAATTAAATGTGTTTTATCGTGATGATAAAACAGTCGTCTGTACTGATAACATGGGAAATGTTTTATGTCAGTAGAATTAAATGTGTTTTATCGTGATGGTAAAACAGTCGTCTGTACTGATAACATGGGAAATGTTTTATGTCAGTAGAATTAAATGTGTTTTATCGTGATGATAAAACACTCGTCTGTACTGATAACATGGGAAATGGTTTATGTCAGTAGAATTAAATGTGTTTTATCGTGATGATAAAAAAGTCGTCTGTACTGATAACATGGGAAATGTTTCATGTCAGTAGAATTAAATGTGTTTTATCGTGATGGTAAAACAGTCGTCTGTACTGATAACATGGGAAATGGTTTATGTCAGTAGAATTAAATGTGTTTTATCGTGATGATAAAACAGTCGTCTGTGCTGATAACATGGGAAATGTTTCATGTCAGTAGAATTAAATGTGTTTTATCGTGATGGTAAAACACTCGTCTGTACTGATAACATGGGAAATGTTTTATGTCAGTAGAATTAAATGTGTTTTATCGTGATGGTAAAACAGTCGTCTGTGCTGATAACATGGGAAATGTTTCATGTCAGTAGAATTAAATGTGTTTTATCGTGATGATAAAACAGTCGTCTGTACTGATAACATGGGAAATGTTTTATGTCAGTAGAATTAAATGTGTTTTATCGTGATGATAAAACAGTCGTCTGTACTGATAACATGGGAAATGTTTCATGTCAGTAGAATTAAATGTGTTTTATCGTGATGGTAAAACAGTCGTCTGTGCTGATAACATGGGAAATGGTTTATGTCAGTAGAATTAAATGTGTTTTATCGTGATGATAAAACAGTCGTCTGTACTGATAACATGGGAAATGTTTTATGTCAGTAGAATTAAATGTGTTTTATCTGATGATAAAACAGTCGTCTGTACTGATAACATGGGAAATGTTTTATGTCAGTAGAATTAAATGTGTTTTATCGTGATGATAAAACAGTCGTCTGTGCTGATAACATGGGAAATGTTTTATGTCAGTAGAATTAAATGTGTTTTATCGTGATGGTAAAACAGTCGTCTGTACTGATAACATGGGAAATGTTTCATGTCAGTAGAATTAAATGTGTTTTATCGTGATGATAAAACAGTCGTCTGTACTGATAACATGGGAAATGGTTTACGTCAGTAGAATTAGATGTGTTTTATCGTGATGATAAAACAGTCGTCTGTACTGATAACATGGGAAATGGTTTATGTCAGTAGAATTAAATGTGTTTTATCGTGATGGTAAAACAGTCGTCTGTACTGATAACATGGGAAATGTTTTACGTCAGTAGAATTAAATGTGTTTTATCGTGATGGTAAAACAGTCGTCTGTACTGATAACATGGGAAATGTTTCATGTCAGTAGAATTAAATGTGTTTTATCGTGATGGTAAAACAGTCGTCTGTGCTGATAACATGGGAAATGTTTCATGTCAGTAGAATTAAATGTGTTTTATCGTGATGGTAAAACAGTCGTCTGTACTGATAACATGGGAAATGTTTTATGTCAGTAGAATTAAATGTGTTTTATCGTGATGGTAAAACAGTCGTCTGTACTGATAACATGGGAAATGTTTCATGTCAGTAGAATTAAATGTGTTTTATCGTGATGGTAAAACAGTCGTCTGTACTGATAACATGGGAAATGTTTCATGTCAGTAGAATTAAATGTGTTTTATCGTGATGGTAAAACAGTCGTCTGTACTGATAACATGGGAAATGTTTCATGTCAGTAGAATTAAATGTGTTTTATCGTGATGATAAAACAGTCGTCTGTACTGATAACATGGGAAATGGTTTATGTCAGTAGAATTAAATGTGTTTTATCGTGATGATAAAACAGTCGTCTGTACTGATAACATGGGAAATGTTTCATGTCAGTAGAATTAAATGTGTTTTATCGTGATGAAAAAACAGTCGTCTGTACTGATAACATGGGAAATGGTTTATGTCAGTAGAATTAGATGTGTTTTATCGTGATGATAAAACAGTCGTCTGTACTGATAACATGGGAAATGGTTTACGTCAGTAGAATTAGATGTGTTTTATCGTGATGATAAAACAGTCGTCTGTACTGATAACATGGGAAATGGTTTATGTCAGTAGAATTAAATGTGTTTTATCGTGATGGTAAAACAGTCGTCTGTACTGATAACATGGGAAATGTTTCATGTCAGTAGAATTAAATGTGTTTTATCGTGATGATAAAACAGTCGTCTGTGCTGATAACATGGGAAATGTTTCATGTCAGTAGAATTAAATGTGTTTTATCGTGATGGTAAAACAGTCGTCTGTACTGATAACATGGGAAATGTTTTACGTCAGTAGAATTAAATGTGTTTTATCGTGATGATAAAACAGTCGTCTGTACTGATAACATGGGAAATGTTTCATGTCAGTAGAATTAGATGTGTTTTATCGTGATGGTAAAACAGTCGTCTGTACTGATAACATGGGAAATGTTTCATGTCAGTAGAATTAAATGTGTTTTATCGTGATGGTAAAACAGTCGTCTGTACTGATAACATGGGAAATGTTTCATGTCAGTAGAATTAAATGTGTTTTATCGTGATGGTAAAACAGTCGTCTGTACTGATAACATGGGAAATGTTTCATGTCAGTAGAATTAAATGTGTTTTATCGTGATGATAAAACAGTCGTCTGTACTGATAACATGGGAAATGGTTTACGTCAGTAGAATTAGATGTGTTTTATCGTGATGATAAAACAGTCGTCTGTACTGATAACATGGGAAATGGTTTATGTCAGTAGAATTAAATGTGTTTTATCGTGATGGTAAAACAGTCGTCTGTACTGATAACATGGGAAATGTTTCATGTCAGTAGAATTAAATGTGTTTTATCGTGATGGTAAAACAGTCGTCTGTACTGATAACATGGGAAATGTTTCATGTCAGTAGAATTAAATGTGTTTTATCGTGATGGTAAAACAGTCGTCTGTACTGATAACATGGGAAATGTTTCATGTCAGTAGAATTAAATGTGTTTTATCGTGATGATAAAACAGTCGTCTGTACTGATAACATGGGAAATGGTTTACGTCAGTAGAATTAGACGTGTTTTATCGTGATGATAAAACAGTCGTCTGTACTGATAACATGGGAAATGGTTTATGTCAGTAGAATTAAATGTGTTTTATCGTGATGATAAAACAGTCGTCTGTACTGATAACATGGGAAATGTTTTATGTCAGTAGAATTAAATGTGTTTTATCGTGATGGTAAAACAGTCGTCTGTACTGATAACATGGGAAATGTTTCATGTCAGTAGAATTAAATGTGTTTTATCGTGATGATAAAACAGTCGTCTGTACTGATAACATGGGAAATGTTTTACGTCAGTAGAATTAGATGTGTTTTATCGTGATGATAAAACAGTCGTCTGTACTGATAACATGGGAAATGTTTTATGTCAGTAGAATTAAATGTGTTTTATCGTGATGATAAAACAGTCGTCTGTACTGATAACATGGGAAATGGTTTATGTCAGTAGAATTAAATGTGTTTTATCGTGATGGTAAAACAGTCGTCTGTACTGATAACATGGGAAATGTTTCATGTCAGTAGAATTAAATGTGTTTTATCGTGATGGTAAAACAGTCGTCTGTACTGATAACATGGGAAATGTTTTATGTCAGTAGAATTAAATGTGTTTTATCGTGATGATAAAACAGTCGTCTGTACTGATAACATGGGAAATGTTTTATGTCAGTAGAATTAAATGTGTTTTATCGTGATGGTAAAACAGTCGTCTGTACTGATAACATGGGAAATGTTTTATGTCAGTAGAATTAAATGTGTTTTATCGTGATGATAAAACAGTCGTCTGTGCTGATAACATGGGAAATGTTTCATGTCAGTAGAATTAAATGTGTTTTATCGTGATGGTAAAACAGTCGTCTGTACTGATAACATGGGAAATGTTTCATGTCAGTAGAATTAAATGTGTTTTATCGTGATGATAAAACAGTCGTCTGTACTGATAACATGGGAAATGTTTCATGTCAGTAGAATTAAATGTGTTTTATCGTGATGATAAAACAGTCGTCTGTACTGATAACATGGGAAATGGTTTATGTCAGTAGAATTAAATGTGTTTTATCGTGATGATAAAACAGTCGTCTGTACTGATAACATGGGAAATGTTTCATGTCAGTAGAATTAAATGTGTTTTATCGTGATGGTAAAACAGTCGTCTGTACTGATAACATGGGAAATGGTTTATGTCAGTAGAATTAAATGTGTTTTATCGTGATGGTAAAACAGTCGTCTGTACTGATAACATGGGAAATGTTTCATGTCAGTAGAATTAAATGTGTTTTATCGTGATGGTAAAACAGTCGTCTGTACTGATAACATGGGAAATGTTTTATGTCAGTAGAATTAAATGTGTTTTATCGTGATGGTAAAACAGTCGTCTGTACTGATAACATGGGAAATGTTTCATGTCAGTAGAATTAAATGTGTTTTATCGTGATGGTAAAACAGTCGTCTGTACTGATAACATGGGAAATGGTTTATGTCAGTAGAATTAAATGTGTTTTATCGTGATGATAAAACAGTCGTCTGTGCTGATAACATGGGAAATGTTTTATGTCAGTAGAATTAAATGTGTTTTATCGTGATGATAAAACAGTCGTCTGTACTGATAACATGGGAAATGTTTTATGTCAGTAGAATTAAATGTGTTTTATCGTGATGATAAAACAGTCGTCTGTACTGATAACATGGGAAATGTTTCATGTCAGTAGAATTAAATGTGTTTTATCGTGATGATAAAACAGTCGTCTGTACTGATAACATGGGAAATGTTTTATGTCAGTAGAATTAAATGTGTTTTATCGTGATGATAAAACAGTCGTCTGTACTGATAACATGGGAAATGTTTTATGTCAGTAGAATTAAATGTGTTTTATCGTGATGGTAAAACAGTCGTCTGTACTGATAACATGGGAAATGTTTCATGTCAGTAGAATTAAATGTGTTTTATCGTGATGATAAAACAGTCGTCTGTACTGATAACATGGGAAATGTTTCATGTCAGTAGAATTAAATGTGTTTTATCGTGATGATAAAACAGTCGTCTGTACTGATAACATGGGAAATGTTTCATGTCAGTAGAATTAGATGTGTTTTATCGTGATGATAAAACAGTCGTCTGTACTGATAACATGGGAAATGTTTTACGTCAGTAGAATTAAATGTGTTTTATCGTGATGATAAAACAGTAGTCTGTACTGATAACATGGGAAATGTTTTACGTCAGTAGAATTAAATGTGTTTTATCGTGATGATAAAACAGTCGTCTGTACTGATAACATGGGAAATGTTTTATGTCAGTAGAATTAGATGTGTTTTATCGTGATGATAAAACAGTCGTCTGTACTGATAACATGGGAAATGTTTTATGTCAGTAGAATTAGATGTGTTTTATCGTGATGATAAAACAGTCGTCTGTACTGTCGCGTGTCTGTGGCTTCATCTGCTTTCGTATTCAAACACATCAAAGTTTGCTTTGAAACTTGTTATCATATCACCTTGAAAACTTCAGCTGCTTTCTATTAATTAATACTTTTATCAGTAAAATACCCCCAATACTACTTTAATTGAAGAAATATTTCTAATACTACTAATATTTTAATTGATGAAATACTTCTAATACTATGAATACTTGTTAAAATATTTCCGCATTTGGGCAGCAACTTTTCAGTAGGAGGCTGGACCGACCAATCTGATTGGCTCCAGTTCTTACCTGTTGTGTACTTGTGTGTGTACTTGTGTGTGTGCGTGTGTGTGTCTCAGGTCAGTGAGAGTGGAAAGGCTCTGCTGGAGGTTTTACAGCGCTGTCCAGCTGCATCAGAACCTAATGACTCCAACACAAAGCCTGACTTCACCACTGCCGCGCACGGCATTATGGGGGTTCTACACCAAGTCCTGCAGGTACCACTTTTCCTGTCTGACTGACTCTCTGTGTGTGTTGGGGGGGGGGTGAGTGGTGTGTACATGTGTGTGTGATGTGTGAGTGGTGTGTATATGTGTGAGTGTGTGTGGTGAGGAGTGTGTATATGTGTATATGTGTGTATGAGTGGTGTGTATATGTTTGAGTGTGTGTGAGTGGTGTGTATATGTGTGTGTGAGTGGTGTGTATATGTGTGAGTGTGTGAGTGGTGTGTATATGGGTGTGAGTGTGTGTGTGTGTGGGATGTGAGTGTGTGTGTGAGTGGTGTGTATATGTGTGTGTGTGTGTGGGATGTGAGTGTGTGTGTGAGTGGTGTGTATATGTGTGAGTGTGAGTGGTGTGTATATGGGTGTGAGTGTCTGTCTGTGTGTGGGGTGTGAGTGTCTGTGTGTGTGTGGGATGTGAGTGGTGTGTATATGTGAGTGTGTATATGAGTGTGTGTGTGAGTGTGTTTGTATATGGGTGTGAGTGTGTGTGTGTGGGGGGGTGTGAGTGTGTGGGGGGTGTGAGTGGTGTGTATATGTGAGTGTGTATATGAGTGTGTGTGTGTTTGTGTATGGGTGTGAGTGTCTGTGTGTGTCTGTGTGTGTGTGGGATGTGAGTGTGTGTGTGAGTGGTGTGTATATGGAGTGTGTATATGGGTGTGTGTGAGTGGTGTGTATATGTGAGTGTGTATATGTGTGTGTGTGTGTGTGTGTGTGTGTGTGTGTGTATGTGTGTGTGACTGAGTGCTGATGAAGTGTGTTGCCCCTACAGGGGCACCATGAGCTGGAGGGGGCGTGGCAGCACCGTAAGCTGCGCCTTCACCAGCGCCTTCAGCTCTGTGTATTCCAACAAGACGTCAGACAGGTACACACACACACACATATACACACATATACACACACACAAGAACACACATATACACACCACACACACATATACACACATATACACACCACTCACACACCACACACACATATACACACCACTCACACACACACTCACACATATACACACCACTCACACACACATATACACACACATCACACACGTATACACACTACTCACAAACACACACTCACACATATACCCACACACCACACACACACATATAAAACACATCACGCACACGTCCGATTTGGTGACGCCAGCTCGGACTGTGGGGAATCTGGGTGTGATCCTGGACGACCAACTGTCGTTTGCTGCAAACGTTGCATCGGTTGCTCGCTCCTGCAGATTTCTCCTCTATAACATCAGGAGGAGTCGCCCATTCCTCACCGACGAGACGGCACAGGTGCTCATCCAGGCTCTGGTCATCTCCCGGCTGGACTACGGCAACTCCCTCCTTGCTGGCGCCCCGGCGTCGGCCATCAGACTTCTGGAGCTTGTTCAGAAAGCTGCAGCTTGTCTGGTGTTCACCCGCCCTAAGTTCTCCCACACACCTCCCCTTCTCATGTCCCTACACTGGCTCCCAGGAGCTGCTCCCATCCAGTTTAAGACTCTGGTGCTAGCCTACAGGGCAGTGAAAGGAACAGCTCCTTCCTATCTCCAGGCCATGATCAAGCCCTACACTCCCCGCCCGACCACTTCGCTCTGCTGCCTCGGGACGCCTGGTTGCCCCGTTGCTCGGAGGCCCCTGCTGCCGATCGACCCGGTCACGGCTCTTTTCTGTCCTGGCCCCACATTGGTGGAAAGAACTCCCCACTGATGTCAGGACAGCGGAGTCACTGCCCGTCTTTCGGCGCAGGTTGAAAACTCACCTCTTCAAGAACTACTACCCTGTTACTTGTTCTTAGCACTTAATTGTATTCACTCATTATATATAAAAGAAAAAATCTCTTTCTTACACTTTTACTTTAGCACTGGTTTTGCTCTTAGACGCTTGTTTAGATGCACTTATGACCTCTGATGACTAGTAGTTCTCCTGATTTCCTACATTAAATGTACTTATTGTAAGTCACTTTGGATAAAAGCGTTGCCTAAATGACTATAATGTAATGTAATGTAATCACTCACACATATACACACACATCACACAATGTGCATCTTAACTTCTGGAGTTATTCTGAATTGCTGGTTCATCTAGAATAGAGTAAGTATCATCTTTCTTACTTAACAAGTTGCTATTAGTCTTATTCCAGCTGCTTGAGTATTAGTCCTTTTGTTTATACATCTGCTGCTGGTTCCTAGTGGGATCTTATTCTAGCTTTAGCTGTCTTATTCTATTTACTTACTTGTCTTATTTACTTATTCTAGCTGTAGTTGTTTTTCACCTAGTGTGTCCTTAAATATGTCTTGTTGCCTAGCTGTTTTTATCCTTTTAGCTTATAAATATATTCCTTGGTAACTTGCTGTTTGCAGTTTCAATACTATTGTGTGAGGTTTGATAGAGTTTTACATAAGTGACCAGTTTCTGGGCAATAGGCCTCTTTTCAGTGTACCTCTTTGGCCAATTGGGTGTTAAGTGGCCTGGGTGTGGCCTGCACTCATGGCAGACAATTAGCAATCAGTGTTCTTTAAATCACTGCTGCTACTTGGAAGCGTCAGGCAAACAAGCCAAGGGCAAACAGGTCTAGGTTGAACGAAGGCTAGAGTGAACAAAGGCAAGCGCAACTTTTTCAAGCCAAGACTTCGTCAAGCACGGACTGCTCTTTTTAGATCTGGTCAGTCATCCGTATTTTGTGTACCTAGTATAGACTATGCATTTCCTTTGCATTCCTGTCCTTTCCTCTTGCCAGGGCTGGCATAGATGTTGGGTCACTCCTAGGTGATGTGACCCTACCAATCTCATCTATCCCACTCTCTCCACTCACGTTGAGCAAGTGGTGACGGGAGGGCTCTTGAATTGCCAGTCTGTGTTGCTGAAAGCTGAGTTTATCTCAGGCTACGCATCCTTGCTCTCCCTCAACTTTCTTGCTCTAACTGAGACCTGGATCATGCCAGAAAACACTACCACACCCGCAGCTCAGTCAAATGTGTACTCTTTTTCTCACACTCCCAGAGCTGGGAGGCGGGGTGGTGGTACTGGCCTGCTAATCTCCCTGAAATGGAAATACTCTCTTGTTTCCATTCCACAATTTTCTCTGCCCTCTTTTGAATTTCATGCTGTTACTGTCTCTTATCCAGTCAAACTCACCATTGTGGTTATGTACCGCCCACCAGGCCCCATTGGTGAGTTTCTGGAGGAGCTTGACACACTTGTCTCGCACTACCCTGTTGATGACTCTGCACTTATCCTTCTCGGTGACTTCAACATCCACACTAACAAGCTGGATCCTCTTCTCTCTTTCCTCTCCTCCTTTGCCTTCACCTCTCACCCCCTCCTCCTACCCACAAGGCCGGCAACCAGCTGGACCTTATCTTTACTAGACACTGTCCTGTTTCCAATCTCTCTGTTACTCCCCTCCAGCTCTCTGACCACTATTTCATGTCCTACTCTCTTTCCCTCTCTTCACCCCCCTCAGCCCCTCCCACCACCCACATGGTTTCCACCCGTAGACACCTCTGCTCGCTCTCCGCCACTGATCTTTCTTCCTCTGTTACCTCTATTCTCCCTACACCTGAATCTTTCTCTCTCCTACCCCCTGACACTGCTACTGATCTTTTTCTCTCTACCCTCACCTCTTCTCTGGGCAATCTCTGTCCCCTCACCTCCAGGCCTGCACATCCAATTCCGCCTGCCCCTTGGCTGACCGACTCAGTACGTACTGAGAGACGGAGCCTGAGAGTGACAGAGCACAAATGGAGAAAAGGCAAACTCCCAGAGGACCTTCTCAACTTCCAATCTCTTCTTGCCGCTTTCTCCTTCTCCCTTTCTGCTACTAAGGCTGCCTTCTATCGCTCTAAAATCCTATTCTCTGCCTCTAATCCTAAGAAACTCTTTGAAACCTTCTCTACACTTCTTCAACCCCCACCTCCTCCTCCTACTTCCTCCCTTCTCCCTGATAACTTCGTCAACTTCTTTGACAAGAAGGTAAACGACATCAGATCCTCCTTTTCTCACCACCTGGTTAGTGCTGCTTGCTCTATCCCACCTCTGCACCCTCCTTCACCTCTCCACGTCCCACCCTATCCCACCTCATTCCCCTCTCCCCCGATGAGGTTCTAAACTTCATCCCATCCAGTCGCCCCACCACATGCTCCCTTGAGCCAGTCCCCTCCCCTCTTCTTCAGTCTATAGCACCTGAACTCCTTCCCTATCTAACCCACCTTATCAGCACCTCACTCCAGGCAGGATGCTTTCCATCTGCCCTCAAGACTGCTAGAGTCACCCCCCTTCTCAAGAAACCCTAACTTAACCCGTCTGATGTCAAAAACTATGGACCAGTTTCCCTTCTACCCTTTCTATCCAAAACTTTCAAACGTGCTGTCTTTAACAAACTTTCTTTGTACCTCCACCAGAATAACCTCCTGGACCCCAACCAGTCTGGGTTCAGGGTGGGTCACTCGACAGAGACGGCCCTCCTTGCAGTGACAGAATCGCTGCACTCTGCGAGAGCAAACTCTCTCTCCTCTGTTCTGATACTCCTGGACCTGTCAGCTGCGTTCGACACAGTGAACCACCAGATCCTCCCCTCTACCCTCGAGGGGCTGGGTGTCACAGGCTCTGCACTCTCAATGTTTGCAACCTACCTAACGGGTCGCTCCTACCAGGTGACATGGAGGGGATCTGTGTCAGAGCCTCACAGACTGACTACAGGCGTTCCACAGGGTTCGGTTCTGGGTCCTCTCCTGTTCTCCCTGTACACGACATCCCTGGGTTCTGTTATTCGCTTGCATGACTTCTCTTACCATTGTTATGCTGATGACCCCCAGCTGATCTTGTCCTTTCTGCCCTCTGACACACAAGTAGAGACACGCATTGCTGCGTGCTTGACTGGTGACACACTACCTGAAGCTCCATCTGGACAAGACAGAGCTGATGTTCCTCCTGGGGAAAGGTTGCCCGCAACGAGACCTGGCCATCCGCATTGACAACACCGTGGTGATGCCAACTCGGACTGCGAGGAATCTGGGTGTGATCCTGGACGACCAACTGTCGTTTGCAGCAAACGTTGCATCGGTTGCTCGCTCCTGCAGATTTCTCCTCTATAACATCAGGAGGATTCGCCCATTCCTCACCGACGAGACAACACAGGTGCTCATCCAGGCTCTGGTCATCTCCCGGCTGGACTACAGCAACTCCCTCCTTGCTGACGCCCCGGCGTCGGCCATCAGACCTCTGGAGCTTGTTCAGAAAGCTGCAGCTCGTCAGGTGTTCAACCGCCCTAAGTTCTCCCACACAACTCCCCTTCTCATGTCCCTACACTGGCTGCCAGTAGCTGCTCGCATCCAGTTTAAGACTCTGGTGCTAGCCTACAGGGCAGTGAAAGGAACAGCTCCTTCCTATCTCCAGGCCATGGTCAAGCCCTACACCCCCGCTCGACCACTTCGCTCTGCTGCCTCGGGACGCCTGGTTGCCCCGTCGCTCAGAGGCCCCTGCTGCCGATCGACCCGGTCACGGCTCTTTTTTGTCCTGGCCCCACATTGGTGGAAAGAACTCCCCACTGATGTCAGGACAGCGGAGTCGCTGACCATCTTTTGGCGCAGGTTGAAAATTCACCTCTTCAAGAACTACCACCCTGTTATTTGCTCTTAGCACTTATTGTATTCACTCATTAAAAAAAGAAAAAAAACTCTTTCTTGCGCCTTTAGTTTAGCACTGGTTTTGCTCTTAGATGCTTGTTTAGAGAGAAGATGCACTTATGACCTCTGATGACTAGTAGTTCTCCTGATTTCCTATGTTAAATGATGCACTTTATTGTAAGTCGCTTTGGATAAAAGCGTCGGCTAAATGACTGTAATGTCATGTAATGTCTTTTAACACACACAGTCTGTCCTCTCTCATGTTTTATATAGCGTGTCTCCATATTGTTTGTATCACCTGTAAGCCAGAGCAGTGTGTCTCTGTATTGTTTGTATCACCTGTAAACCAGAGCAGTGTGTCTCTGTATTGTTTGTATCACCTGTAAGCCAGAGCAGTGTCTCTGTATTGTTTGTATCACCTGTAAACCAGAGCAGTGTGTCCCCGTATTGTTTGTATCACCTGTAAACCAGAGCAGTGTGTCTCTGTATTGTTTGTATCACCTGTAAGCCAGAGCAGTGTCTCTGTATTGTTTGTATCACCTGTAAACCAGAGCAGTGTGTCCCCGTATTGTTTGTATCACCTGTAAACCAGAGCAGTGTCTCTGTATTGTTTGCATCACCTGTAAGCCAGAGCAGTGTGTCCCCGTATTGTTTGTTTCACCTGTAAGCCAGAGCAGTGTCCCCGTATTATTTGCATCACCTGTAAGCCAGAGCAGTGTGTCCCCGTATTGCTTGTTTCACCTGTAAACCAGAGCAGTGTGTCCCCATATTGTTTGTATCACCTGTAAACCAGAGCAGTGTGTCCCCATATTGTTTGTATCACCTGTAAGTCAGAGCAGTGTCCCCGTATTGTTTGTATCACCTGTAAACCAGAGCAGTGTCTCTGTATTGTTTGTTTCACCTGTAAACCAGAGCAGTGTGTCCCCATATTGTTTGTATCACCTGTAAGTCAGAGCAGTGTGTCCCCGTATTGTTTGTTTCACCTGTAAACCAGAGCAGTGTGTCCCCATATTGTTTGTATCACCTGTAAGTCAGAGTAGTGTCCCCGTATTGTTTGTATCACCTGTAAACCAGAGCAGTGTGTCCCCATATTGTTTGTATCACCTGTAAGTCAGAGCTGTGTCCCCGTATTGTTTGTATCACCTGTAAACCAGAGCAGTCTGTCCCCGTATAGTTTGTATCACCTGTAAGCCAGAGCAGTGTTTCCCCGTATTGTTTGTTTTACCTGTAAGCCAGAGCAGTGTGTCCCCTGTATTGTTTGCATCACCTATAAACCAGGGCAATGTGTCCCCGTATAGTTTGTATCACCTGTAAGCCAGAGCAGTGTGTCCCCATATTGTTTGTTTCACCTGCAAACCAGAGCAGTGTGTCCCCATATTGTTTGTTTCACCTGTAAATCAGAGCAGTGTGTCCCCATTTTGTTTGTTTCACCTGTAAACCAGAGCAGTGTGTCCCCATATTGTTTGTTTCACCTGTAAATCAGAGCAGTGTGTCCCCATATTGTTTGGTTCACCTGTAAATCAGAGCAGTGTGTCCCCGTATTGTTTGTTTCACCTGTAAACCATAGCAGTGTGTCCCCGTATTGTTTGTTTCACCTGTAAATCAGAGCAGTGTGTCCCCATTTTGTTTGTTTCACCTGTAAACCAGAGCAGTGTGTCCCCATATTGTTTGTTTCACCTGTAAACCAGAGCAGTGTGTCCCCGTATTGTTTGTATCACCTGTAAGCCAGAGCAGTGTGTCCCCGTATTGTTTGTATCACCTGTAAGCCAGAGCAGTGTGTCCCCATATTGTTTGTATCACCTGTAAGCCAGAGCAGTGTGTCCCCGTATTGTTTGTTTCACCTGTAAACAAACATGAATATGCACACCAAGAGCACAGGGTGGCATGTTACACGTCTGCAAAAAAAAAAAAAACTCAAAGAAGAGGACCTACCAAACCAGAGACGGAGCTGCATCAATATGCACCCAAGAAACAAGCAGGGACAGAAGTCCATCAAGGAGAGAATACTGTCCACCATCCTGAGGTAAGCTGCTGCTGCTGCTGCTGCTGCTGCTGCACAGTTAAAGAAAGGAAGCCTCAGTGTACTGTAGAAGGAGGAGAACAAAGGGATGCAGGAGTAGATCGGTGTCTTGATGCTACTCAGTAGTCCAGTTAAGAACATCACAGAAGATGAATCAGGTCATCTGGACACAGCGTTTACTGACAGATACGTTTCATCATCATCTCAGGGACCTCTTGAGTTGTCCCACAACACACCGTTGTAGAGCTAACCTAAGCTCAGAAGCGGCTGGCGGCTCCACATGTATGGAGGAGGCATGTGGTAGTCTGCAGCCCTCCCCGGATTAGCAGAGGGGGTGGAGCAGCGACCGGGACGGCTCAGAAGAGTGGAGTAATTGGCCGGATACAACTGGGGAGAAAAAGAGAGAACCCCCCCCCCAAAAAAAAAAAAGTTGAAAAGGGTATTTAAGAGATCACATTGTCGTGGCCTCACTCTTTGGTGACCAATCAGGACTCGGTCTCCCTCTCTCTCTAGGTGCTGGACTGGGTCGAGCAACACGGTGAAGTGTTTCTAAATAAACACACCGGTGTCGGCAAGTCCCTCCATCGAGCACGTGCACTGCAGAAACGCCATGATGACTTCCAGCAAGTGGCGCAAGTAATGCACACAGACACACACACACACACACACACACACACACACACACACACACACACACGAACATCACACAGAATATGTAAGCAGTTGATGTGTGTGTGTGTATGTGTGTGTGTGTGTGTGTGTGTGTGTCAGAACACATACACTAATGCAGAGAAGTTGCTGGAGGCCGCCGGTCAGCTGGCTCAGTCTGGAGAATGTGAGGAGGGAGAGATCTACCAAGCAGCCACAGAGCTGGATGTCCGCATACAGGTATCACTGTCTGTCCCTGTGGCCGTCTGTCTATGTATGTGTATCTGTGTGTCTCTGAATATCCATCTGTCTGTGTCTATGTATGTGTATCTGTGTGTCTCTCTGAATATCTGTCTTTCTCTCTGTCTGTGTCTATGTATGTGCATCTGTGTGTCTCTGAATATCTGTCTGTCTCTCTGTCTGTGTCTATGTATGTGTATCTGTGTGTCTCTGAATATCCGTCTGTCTGTGTCTATGTATGTGTATCTGTGTGTTTCTCTGAATATCTGTCTTTCTCTCTGTCTGTGTCTATGTATGTGTATCTGTGTGTCTCTGAATATCTGTCTTTCTCTCTGTCTGCGTTTATGTATGTGTATCTGTGTGTGTCTCTGAATATCTGTCTTTCTCTCTGTCTGCGTCTATGTATGTGTATCTGTGTGTCTGAATATCCGTCTGTCTGTGTCTATGTATGTGTATCTGTGTGTCTCTCTGAATATCTGTCTGTCTCTCTGTCTGTGTCTATGTATGTGTATCTGTGTGTGTCTCTGAATATCTGTCTTTCTCTCTGTCTGTGTCTATGTATGTGTATCTGTGTGTGTCTCTGAATATCTGTCTTTCTCTCTGTCTGTGTCTATGTATGTGTATCTGTGTGTCTCTGAATATCCGTCTGTCTGTGTCTATGTATGTGTATCTGTGTGTCTCTCTGAATATCTGTCTGTCTCTCTGTCTGTGTCTATGTATGTGTATCTGTGTGTCTCTCTGAATATCTGTCTGTCTCTCTGTCTGTGTCTATGTATGTGTATCTGTGTGTGTCTCTGAATATCTGTCTTTCTCTCTGTCTGTGTCTATGTATGTGTATCTGTGTGTGTCTCTGAATATCTGTCTTTCTCTCTGTCTGTGTCTATGTATGTGTATCTGTGTGTCTCTGAATATCCGTCTGTCTGTGTCTATGTATGTGTATCTGTGTGTCTCTCTGAATATCTGTCTGTCTCTCTGTCTGTGTCTATGTATGTGCATCTGTGTGTCTCTGAATATCTGTGTGTCTCTCTGTCTGTGTCTATGTATGTGCATCTGTGTGTCTCTGAATATCTGTCTTTCTCTCTGTCTGTGTCTATATATATGTGTATCTGTATGTCTCTGAATATCCGTCTGTCTGTGTCTATGTATGTGCATCTGTGTGTCTCTCTGAATATCTGTCTTTCTCTCTGTCTGTGTCTATATATGTGTATCTGTATGTCTCTGAATATCCGTCTGTATGTGTCTATGTATGTGTATCTGTGTGTCTGTGAATATCTGTCTTTCTCTCTGTCTGTGTCTATGTATGTGTATCTGTGTGTCTCTGAATATCCGTCTGTCTGTGTCTATGTATGTGCATCTGTGTGTCTCTGAATATCTGTCTTTCTCTCTGTCTGTGTCTATGTATGTGTATCTGTGTGTCTCTGAATATCCGTCTGTCTGTGTCTATGTATGTGCATCTGTGTGTCTCTGAATATCTGTCTTTCTCTCTGTCTGTGTCTATATATGTGTATCTGTATGTCTCTGAATATCCATCTGTCTGTGTCTATGTATGTGCATCTGTGTGTCTCTCTGAATATCTGTCTTTCTCTCTGTCTGTGTCTATATATGTGTATCTGTATGTCTCTGAATATCCGTCTGTATGTGTCTATGTATGTGTATCTGTGTGTCTGTGAATATCTGTCTTTCTCTCTGTCTGTGTCTATGTATGTGTATCTGTGTGTCTCTGAATATCCGTCTGTCTGTGTCTATGTATGTGCATCTGTGTGTCTCTGAATATCTGTCTTTCTCTCTGTCTGTGTCTATATATGTGTATCTGTATGTCTCTGAATATCCATCTGTCTGTGTCTATGTATGTGTATCTGTGTCTCTCTGAATATCTGTCTTTCTCTCTGTCTGTGTCTATATATGTGTATCTGTATGTCTCTGAATATCCATCTGTCTGTGTCTATATATGTGCATCTGTGTGTCTCTCTGAATATCTGTCTTTCTCTCTGTCTGTGTCTATGTATGTGTATCTGTGTGTCTCTCTGAATATCTGTCTTTCTCTCTGTCTGTGTCTATGTATGTGTATCTGTGTGTCTCTCTGAATATCTGTCTTTCTCTCTGTCTGTGTCTATGTATGTGCATCTGTGTGTCTCTGAATATCTGTCTTTCTCTCTGTCTGTGTCTATATATGTGTATCTGTATGTCTCTGAATATCCGTCTGT
Source organism: Lampris megalopsis (assembly GCA_022114975.2). NCBI lineage: Eukaryota > Metazoa > Chordata > Actinopteri > Lampriformes > Lampridae > Lampris > Lampris megalopsis. The sequence continues at coordinate 657,611 of JAJHIY020000708.1, forward strand.
CTGTGTCTATGTATGTGTATCTGTGTCTCTGAATATCTGTCTGTCTCTCTGTCTGTGTCTATGTATGTGTATCTGTGTGTCTCTCTGAATATCCGTCTGTCTCTCTGTCTGTGTCTATTTACATATGTGTATCTGTGTGTCTCTGAATATCTGTCTGTTTCTCTGTCTGTGTCTATGTATATTGTAACATATTTGTGTCATAGAGACAGTGTGTTCTTGCAGGCTTTCATCCAGAGAGTGGAACAAAGAAAACTTCTACTGGATCTGGCTGTGTCTTTCTATACACACACCAAGGAGGTAACACACACACACACACACACACACACATACACACACACACATACATACATACATATAGTGTGGTGTGTTTTACGTATGTGTGTTGGTAGTTGTCTGCGTGGATGGAGGGACTTCAGAAGAAGATGGCAGCTGAAGTCTTTGTGTGTCCAGACACAGTGGAGGCACTGCAGACCATGATCAGCCAACAACAGCAGCAACAAACCAACACACAGGTACCAGTTGACCTCTGACCTTATGTGACCTTTCATCTCACCCCGGCTCTTTGCATTGTTTTCATTAACAGCCTTTTTAATTTTGTAGTTTATCCTGCCCTTCATCCCCAGCAGTACAGAGCACCACCACTCCTAAAAACCAACCCTAACCCTGTAAACTGCGACCTTTAACCCCAACTAACTGTGATGCTGTTATCTGTGACCTTTAATCCAACATAACCTAACCCTGTTAACTCTGACTTTTGGTCTATCACGTCTGATAGACCAATAGAGGGAATATCTAAATTTTCAAAGAAGGTATCATAATTAGGAGGAGATGGACCTTGATCAGAAGAGTAAAGAGATACATAAAATTCCGTAAACTGTGACCTTTAACCCAAACTAACTGTAACCCTGTTAACTCTGACCTTTAGCCCAAACTAACCTAACCCTGTTAACTCTGACCTTTAACCCAAACTAACTGTAACCCTCTAAACTTTGACCTTTAACCCAAACTAACAGTAACCCTGTTAACGCTGACCTTTAACTCAAATTAACATAACCCTGTTTACTCTGACCTTTAACCCAAACTAACCCAACCCTGTTAACTTTGACCTTGAACGCAAACTAACTGTAACCCTGTTAACTTTGACCTTTAATACAAAGTAACCTAACCCTGTCAATGCTGACCTTGAACCCAAATTAACTGTAACCCAGTTAACGTTGACCTTTAACTCAAACTAACCTAACCCTGTTAACTCTGCCCTTTAACCCAAACTAACCTAACCCTGTCAACTCTGACCTTTAACCCAAACTAACCTAACTCTGTTAACTTTGACCTTGAACCCAAACTAACTGTAACCCTGTTAACTCTGACCTTTAACCCAAACTAACCCAACCCTGTTAACTTTGACCTTTAACACAAGCTAACTGTAACCCTGTTAACATTGACCTTTAACACAAACTAACTGTAACCCTGTAAACTTTGACATTTAACCCAAACTAACCTAACCCTGTTAACTTTGACCTTGAACCCAAACTAACTGTAACCCTGTTAACTCTGACATTTAACTCAAACTAACCTAACCCTGTTAATACTGACCTTTAACCCAAACTAACTTAACCCAGCTAACTCTGACCTTTAACCCAAACTAACTTTACCCTGTTAACTCTGACCTTTAAGCCAAACTAACCTAACCCTGTCAAAACTGTCCTTGAACCCAAACTAACTGTAACCTTAGCCTGTTAACTCTGGCCTTTAACCCAAACTAACTATCCCTGTTAACTTTGACCTTTAATACAAAGTAACCTAACCCTGTCAATGCTGACCTTTAACCCAAACTAACTGTAACCCTGTTAACGTTGACCTTTAACCCAAACTAACCTAACCCTGTTAACTCTGCCCTTCAACCCAAACTAACCTAACCCTGTAAACTGTGACCTTTAACCCCAACTAACTGTGATGCTGTTAACAGTGACTCTTAGTCCCAACAGACCCTAACTCTATGAACTGTGACCTTTAGCCCATCTAACTGTAACCCTGTTAACTTTGACCTTTAACTCAAACTAACCTAACCCTATCAACTCTGACCTTTAACCTAAATTACTGTAACCCTGTTAACTTTGACCTTTAAACCAAACTAATCGAACCCTGTCAAGTCTGACCTTTAACCCAAACTAACTGTAAACCTGTTAACTCTGACCTTCAAGCCAAACTAACCTAACCCTGTAAACTTTGACTTTACCTCTGACCTTTAACTCAAACTAACCTAACCCTGTAAACTTTGACTTTACCTCTGACCTTTAACTCAAACTAACCTAACCCTGTAAACTGTGGCTTTTTTTTTTTACTTTGTTTATTAAGTTTTACATGAAAATACAAGTGCGCCACCAGTGCATTACAAAATGTTTTTATCCAAAACAGGTATAAATATATATGTATATGTACATATACGATAAACTTCTCTATTATCAAAATACTGTAAAAAGGTGACAATCAAAAATGTTATACACAAAAACAGCATTACTGCCTCAGAAAATTAAATGAAAATAACAATAAAAAAGGAAAAAATTAAGACAAAAACAAAAACACAGCCAAAAGAGAGAGGAGGGAGAAAAAGAAGGGAAACAAAAAAACAAAAACAAAAAAAACCCCCAAAAACAAAACATCAGTCAGCAAACAGTGGTGTCCCCACTAGACAATACCGTAACGCGCACGGACAAGTAGACACGCCGGCCCCCGACCAACGGGCCGGACCCCCCAGCCGACCAGCCAGCGCTGCCGCCCACGGAGCTGGAGACCCGGGCCAGCGCCCCGACTAAAGGGCCCGACCCGCCAGCCAAGGACCAACGCGTCCACCCACCCACGCACGCCACAATACATTGGTATAACAGCAGTTAAACTGCACGCTGCCCAGCATCAGTAGCCCTGTAAACCATAAAAAAGTTTATCAGTCCGGGATAAATGGGAAACTTATGTGATTAATAAATTGAAAAAATTGACCCTGTAATTTCTGGAATTTATCAGCAGAACCACTCAGTGAAAGTCGAAGTTTTTCTAATTTAAGAAAATAGAGAACGTCTCGAGCCCAGTGAAAATAAGAAGGTGACACCTGTGACTTCCATTTAATTACTATTAGTCTCCTTGCCAAAAAAGTGGTAAAAGCGAGGAGGTCTTTTTTAACTGCAGAGAGAGTTGGTAACATAGGAAAGACTCCAAACAACGCACCAAAAGCGTCAGGCTCAATTTTTTCCCCACTTATTACAGAAACTATATTAAAGACTTCTGTCCAATATTTATGCAAAGATGGGCAAAGCCAGAACATATGTATAAGATCCGCAGGTGAATGCTGGCATCTGTTGCATGCAGGGGACACCCCATCATAGAACTTTGACAAACGGGCATTAGTATAATAGGTGCGATGAACCAATTTACACTGAATAAGGCTATGCCTCACGCAAATAGAGGATTTAAGAACTCGTTTTAAAATCTCCGCCCAAATTTCCTCAGATATTGCCTCCCCCAAATCCTTCTCCCATAACATCTTAATGGAATTTAAGGAGTCCGGACGTAAAAGATAAATTTGGTTATAAATATATGAGATGGAGCCTTTTAAGGTTGGGATTGGTGTCAGGAACCTATCTAGAACAGAATCATTAGGTAGGTGGGGAAACATGGGAAACATGTTATGAGCAAAGCTCCAGACCTGCAGATATCTGAAAAAATGTTGCTTAGGAAGTGAAAATTTGTCTGACAATTGCTGAAAAGAGGCAAAAACATTATCAATATACAAGTCTTTAAAGGTGTTGATGCCAAGCCTTTCCCACCTTAAAAAAACACTATCCATCAGGGAAGGAGGGAAAACATGATTGGCGGCTAGTGGAGCATAGGTAGAAAAAGTCTGTAGGCCAAAGAAGCGCTTAAACTGAACCCAGATTCTAAGAGATGTTTTAACAATTACATTCTTAGTATATGGAGATGTGGAGGAATGGATAGGGGAGTGTAGCAAAGCTTTTAATGACGCAGGTTTAGCCGAATTGGATTCTATGATAAGCCATTCTGGAGGGGGTTTAGAGGCCTCAAGTTGAAGCCAGGATTTAAAAATTCTTATATTGGAAGCCCAATAATAAAATCTAAAGTTAGGCAGTGCCATGCCACCGAGCAGTTTAGGCCTTTGTAGATATTGCTTACGCATTCTAGGAACTTTCTTATTCCATACAAACTCCAGGATCATGCTGTCCACTTTGTGGAAAAACGTCTGAGGGAGGAAAAGAGATATACATTGAAATAGATTGGAAACGCGTGGGAGAATATTCATTTTGACCGAATTGACTCGTGCAACCAAAGAAAGATTAAGAACAGACCAGCCATCCAAATCCCCTTTAATTCGGGTCAGCAAAGGGGCAAAATTTGCTTTATAAAGATCCTCCATTTTTTGCCTGATTTTAACTCCCAAATATGTGAAACTGTGTTGGGCAATCTTAAAGGGTAGTGTATGCAAGGGGTAATCGTTAGCGGCGGTATTAATAGGAAATATTTCACTTTTGCTCAAATTCAGTTTGTATCCCGATATCAGGCTAAACGACTGAAGAGTGGCGAGTATAGCAGGGACAGAGGTGGGCAAGCCAGAAACGTATAAAAGGAGATCATCCGCGTAAAGCGAGACTTTCAGTTCCATGCCATTTCTTACTATGCCTGTAATATGGGGATTGGATTAAAGCGCTACTGAAAGGGGTTCAATGGCAATAGCAAATAACAAAGGACTTAAGGGGCAGCCCTGTCTTGTAGAGCGGAAAAGGCGAAAGTAGTCAGAGTTAATATTATTCGTCCTGATTGAAGCATGTGGAGAAGAATAGAGTAACCGAATCCATGAAATAAAGTTTTTTCCAAAGCCAAATTTCTCTGAAGTGAAGAAAAGATAATTCCACTCCACTCTATTGAACGCCTTCTCGGCATCTAAAGATATCAAAGCCTCTTGAGTGTCAGAAGGCGGAGTATTATAATTACATTGAACAAACATCTAAGATTAGAGAATGAATGCCTATTTCGAATAAATCCTGTTTGATCTTGAGAAATTATAGAAGGGAGAACAGATTCAAGGCGTAGTGCTAGTAATTTGGATAACAATTTAAAGTCAGCATTCAGTAAACTTATTGGGCGATAAGAGCAGCAAGCTAAGGGATCTTTCTTTTTTCAAAAGGAGAGAAATAGAGGCTTGATTAAGAGTTTGAGGAAGACGTCCAGCGACAAGTGATTCGTTAAACATATCTAATAGTAAAGGGGCCAGCTTATGCCAAAACTTCCTATAAAATTCAGACGGAAAACCATCTGGGCCTGGGCACTTCCCATTTTGCAGAGATGTAGCAGCTGCGTGAAGTTCTGAAATAGTAATTGAATTCTCTAATACTTTCACATCTGATAGACCAATAGAGGGAATATTTAAATTTTCAAAAAAGGTATCATAATTAGGAGGAGATGGACCTTGATCAGAAGAGTAAAGAGATACATAAAATTCCGTAAACTGTGGCCTTTAACCCAAACTAACCTAACCCTGTTAACTTTGACCTTGAACCCAAACTAACTGTAACCCTGTTAACTCTGACCTTTAACCCAAACTAACCCAACCACTGTTAACTTTGACTTTGAACCCAAACTAACTGTAACCCTGTCAACACTGACCTTTAACCCAAACTAACCTAACCCTGTTAACACTGGCCTTTAACCCAAACTATCCCTCTTAACTTTGACCTTTAATACAAAGTAACCTAGCTCTGGCAATGCTGACCTTTAACCCAAACTAACTGTAACTCTGTAAACTCTGACCTTTAACCCAAACTAACTGTGACCCTGTCAACACTGACCTTTAACTCAAACTAACCTAACCCTGTTAACTCTGGCCTTTAACCCAAACTATCCCTCTTAACTTTGACCTTTAATACAAAGTAACCTAGCCCTGGCAATACTGACCTTTAACCCAAACTAACTGTAACCCTGTTAACATTGACCTTTAACCCAAACTAACCTAACCCTGTCAACTCTGACCTTTAACCCAAACTAACCTAACCCTGTAAACTGTGACCTTTAACCCCAATTAACTGTGATGCTGTTAACAGTGACTCTTAGCCCCAACAGAACCTAACTCTATGAACCGTGACCTTTAGCCCACCTAACTGTAACCCTGTTAGTTTTGACCTTTAACGCAAACTTACCTAACCCTATCAACTCTGACCTTTAACCTAAACTAACTGTAACCTTGTTAACTTTGACCTTTAACCCAAACTAACCTAACCTTGTCAACTTTGACCTTTCGGCCAAACAAACCTAACCCTGTAAACTTTGACTTTACCTCTGACCTTTAACCCAAACTAACCTAACCCTGTTAACTCTGACCTTTAACCCAACCTAACCTAACCCTGTAAATTGTGACTTTTAACCCCAACTAACTGTGATGCTGTTAACTGCAACCTTTAACCCCAACAGACCCTAACTCTATGAACTGTGACCTATAGCCCAGCTAACTGTAACCCTGTTAATGCTGACCTTTAACCCCAACTATGATGCTGTTAACGCTGACCTTTAACCCAAACTAACCTAACCTTGTAAATTGTGACCTTTAACCCCAACTGTGACGCTGTTAACTGTGACCTTTAACCCAAACTAACCTAACCCTGTTAGCTCTGACCTTTGACCCTGACCCACAGGAAGCTTCACTGAGTGTTATCCGGGAAGGAGAAGACCTCATCCTTCAGCTCAGGTGTGTGTTAAAAAGTGTGTGTTTTCATGTGTGCTATTTTTCATGGTCACTTCTTAATCACTCTGTGTGTGTGTTGTTTTTGTGTGTTTTCTTGTGTGTGTGTGTGTGTGTGTGTGTGTGTGTGTGTGTGTGTGTGTGTGTGTGTGTGTGTGTTTGATTCAGGCCTCAGGGTAGCTCGGTGGGCCACATTGAGTCTGTATTGCAGCAGTTGGAGGAGTCCCAGGTCCAGCTGGAGGATTTATTCCAGCAGAGGAAAATCCACCTGGACGTCTACCTGCAGCTCCGCATTCTGCAGCAGTGCACCCTGGAGGTGTGTATGTGTGTGTGTGTGTGTGTGTGTGTGTGTGAGAGTGTGAGTTCACGAACCTGAAGAGAGAAACTTTGAGAGAAACAGAATAGGAAAATAACAATGTTGAGTGCTGTTTTCTTCCTGTTTAGTTTATGCATCTTTATGCTGACCTGACAAAAGTGAAGGGGCAATAAGTAATTACTGCCTCATAATAAATTCATCGCTGACAAAGATTAAACCTCCAGTCCTGAATCTGCTGGTTTTGTTGTAACTATGTGTCCTATGTAGGTGTTGGTAAGGTGAGTGTTGTTTGAGCTCCATTCAAAATGAATGAGACTCAGCAGGGCTGTTGTTTTAGAAATAAACCAGACTAGAAGAGGGAACTCAGCAGAGTGCAGATGCCCACCAGGCGTATCCCACTTCCGGTGTGGGAAGATGGCGGCATGGACTCGTGTTCACAACGGCCTCACCCAGTACCGATTATGCAGTGTCTTTGTCCACGTCTAGGTCTGTGTCTAAGTTTGTGTCATTGTGTGAAGTTTTAATTTGATCATCGATTTTGCTTGGCTGAGAGAGCTGGTGCGGGATCGGCTGAGAGAGCTGGGTTTGCTGCGTCCTGTGGGCCTGAGGAGGAAGCACTGAGGCTGATCTGACAGGACGCGGAAGCGGAGCAGGCTACGCTAACTGCTAGCCCACGGCCCTGCCCGAGAGGAAACACCGAGGTGGTCTGGCGGCGGCCTCGCCTAGCGTCAACTGTGCAGTGTTTTTGTCGGCATCTGCATTTGTGTCATCGTGTGGAGTGCGGGGGAGGTGTGCCGAAGGTGTCTGGCTGGAGAGCTGGTGTTGCATTGGCTGGTTGAACCTGGTCCACGGCTCAGGGACCACGGCTCTGCCTGGAGTTGTGCCTGAAGAGGAAACACTGAGGACCATCTGAAGGGACGCGGAGGCGGGGCAGGCTAAGCTAGCTGCTAGCCTATGCAAACCGGCAGTTCCGACACTCATCCTGGCTGGCGTTTGTTCCCCTGGACGGTGGAGTTTTTGGACTGTGTTGTGCTGGATGGGCTGTGTTATTGGCTGTTTTTTTTTTTTGCTTTGTTCTCTCTGTTTTTGTATGATTTTGGCGGTGTTTTTGGAGGTTTTTGGATATGTATTTTTGTTGCACTGCGGTGGGCTGGCGGAAATGGAATTTCGTTTCTTTTGTGTACGTAGTACATAATATGACATGAAAAATAAATTGCTCCTGATTCCTGATCTCCCATTCTCCGGTGCTCGGACTTAGGCAAAAAACCAGCTGAGGAGATAGCAGTCAGTGTAAAACAGGTTTTTTTGAAGTACCAGAAAGTTGAATCAGTTCATGTGGACACAGCGTTTCTGGGGAGAAACATTTCATCACTGTCATTCTCTCAGTAAATGTGTCCACATGAACTGATTCACATAGTCTGGTATTTTCTTACCTAGATGCATCAAGACAGGTTATTCAAAAGTTTTGAATCACCGCAGCCCTGAGAGGTCCTTGATCAGACAGTCATAACTGCACAAATACTATCAGGCTGACATGCTCAGTAGTATGGGGATCAGGAGCATAGATACATGCGCATATGCACAGAAAAGCCAGTGTTTTTCCTGCCACTATAAGATTTTTTGCAGTCCCCAAGTCGATTGAATGGGAAATATGGGTAAAAAAGTTGTTCATATGCAGTGCTCAAGCTAAAAAAGCTAGCTAATGACAATGTTTTGCCTGTCAGTCTGTGGATGCACAGCCTCCAAGGCAGACCCTCACACATGCCAACTTAAAACTTTCCAAAAAGAAAAGGTTTGCTGTGCGACAAGTTTGGTCTAACCCTAACCCTGTCTCTATTTTCACAATATAATAAAGCTTGATAAATGTTTATGCTCATGCATGTGCGACTCACATCCATGGTTGACTCAGATTGAGCAGCGAAAAGAATACGCAACACTTCCTTTTTTGACTGCAACCTAGAGGAAGTTGTTTCTTTATAACTTTCACATTTTTTGGATTATCAAAATGATCATGTCGCTGAGGATACACAAGTCAGTGCATTCTTAGTGCCAGTCCCAAGCCTGGATAAATGGGGAGGGTTGTGTCAGGAAGGGCATCCGGCGTAAAATCTCTGCCACATCAAATATGCGGATCATAAATAAGATTTCCATACTGGATTGGTCGAGGTCCAGGTTACCAACGACCACCACCGTTACTGTTAAACAGCAGGGTGCAGGTGGAAACTATGCTACTGTTGGGCGAGGGGGAAGGCATGTCCAGAGGCAGCCGGAGAGGAGGAAGGGTAGGCGTGTGGAGGTGAGAGTCAGAACTTTGAATGTTGGCACTATGACTGGTAAAGGGAGAGAGCTGGCTGATATGATGGAGAGAAGAAAGGTACGTACACATTGTGTGCAAGAGACCAGGTGGAAGGGGAGTAAGGCCAGGAGTATCGGAGGTGGGTTCAAACTCTTCTACCATGGTGTGAATGGGAGGAGAAATGGGGTAGGGGTAATTCTGAAGGAAGAGTGTCAGACAGAGTGATGAGTACGAAGCTGGAAATCAAAGGTGTATTGCTGAATGTTATCAGCGCATATGCCCTGCAAGTTGGGTGTGAGATGGATGAGAAAGAATAATTCTGGAGTGATTAGGATGACATGGTGGAGAGGGTACCCAAGGAGGAGAGAGTGGTGATTGGAGCGGACTTCAATGGGCATGTTGGTGAAGGGAACAGAGGTGATGAGTTGATGGGTAGGTATGGTGTCAAGGAGAGGAATGTGGCAGGACAGATGGTGGTGGATTTTGTGAAAAGGATGGAAATAGCTGTGGTGAATACATATTTCAAGAAGAGGGAGGAGCACAGGGTGACGTACAAGAGTGGAGGAAAGTGCACACAGGTGGACTATGTCTTATGTAGAAGGCGCGATCTAAAAGGGCTTGGAGACTGCAAGTGCGCTGAGAAGGTGGAAGGAGTACTTTGAGGGGCTGGTGAATGAAGAAAATGAGAGAGAGAGAAGGTTGGATGATGTGGGGATAGTGAATCAGGAAGTTTAGTGGATTAGCAAGGAAGAAGTGAGGACAGCTATGAAGCGGATGAAGAGTGGAAAGGTCGTTGGTCCTGATGACATACCTGTGGAGGCATGGAGACGTTTAGGAGAGATGGCAGTGGGGTTTTTAACTAGATTGTTTAACAAAATCTTAGAAAGTGAGAGGATGCCTGAGGAGTGGAGAAGAAGCATACTGGTACCGCTTTTCAAGAACAAGGGCGATGTGCAGAACTGTAGCAACTACAGAGGTATAAAGTTGATCAGCCACAGCATGAAGATATGGGAAAGAGTAATAGAAGCTAGGTTAAGAGGAGGAGAGGTGATGATCAGCGAGCAGCAGTATGGTTTCATGCCAGGAAAGAGCACCACAGATGTGATGTTTGCTTTGAGAATGTTGATGGAGAAGTATAGAGAAGGCCAGAAGGAGGTACATTGTGTCTTTGTAGATTTAGAGAAAGCTTATGACAGGGTGCCGAGAGAGGAGGTGTGGTATTGTATGAGGGAGTCGGGAGTTGCAGAGAAGTATGTAGGAGTGGTGCAGGATATGTATGAGGGAAGTGTGACAGTGGTGAGGTGTGTGGTTGGGTGACAGATGGGTTCAAAGTGGAGGTGGTATTACATCAAGGATCGGCTCTGAGCCCTTTCTTGTTTGCAATGGTGATGGACAGGTTGACGGACAAGATCTGGCAGGAGTCTCCATGGACTATGATGTTTGTGGATGACACTGATCTGTAGTGAGAGTAGGGTGCAGGTGGAGGAGAGCCTGGAGAGGTGGAGGTATGCACTGGAGAGAAGAGGAATAAAAGTCAGTAGGAGCAAGACGGAATACCAATGCGTGAATGAGAGGGAGGACAGTGGAATGGTGAGGATGCAAGGAGTGGAGGTGACAAAGGCGTATGAGTTTAAATACTTGGGGTCAACTGTCCAAAGTAATGGGGAGTGCAGGAGAGAGGTGAAGAAGAGACTGCAGGCAGGGTGGAGTGGGTGGAGAAGTGTCAGGAGTGATTTGCGACAGAAGGGTACCAGCAAGAGTTAAAGGGAAGGTTTACAAGATGGTAGTGAGACCAGCTATGTTGTATGGTCTGGAGACAGTGGCACTGACGAAAAGACAGGAGGTGGAGCTGGAGGTGGCAGAGATGAAGATGATAAGATTTTCTTTGGGAGTGGTGAAGAAGGACAGGATTAGGAGTGAGTATATTAGAGGGACAGCTCAGGTTGGATGGTTTGGCGACAAAGCAAGAGAGGCAATATCAAGATGGCTTGGACATTCGTGGAGGAGACATGCTGGGTATATTGGGAGAAGGATGCTGAATATGGAGCTGCCAGGGAAGAGGAGAAGAGGAAGGCCAAAGAGGAGGTTTATGGAGGTGGTGAGGGAGGACATGCAGGTGGCTGGTGTGACAGAGGAAGAAGCAGAAGACAGGAAGAGATGGAAACGGATGATCCGCTGTGGCGACCCCTAACGGGAGCAGGCAAAAGTAGTAGTAGTAGAAAATGATCATGTCGCTGCCAATTTGAGTCATCCATAGATGTGAGCCGTGCATGCACATGCATGCGCAGGGTTGACTCAGATCAGGCAGTGACAGAGAGCAGCGTTGGTCGAGCGAGCTAGAGAGTGAATGAAGAGAGCGAGAGGTGGTAGTGAGAACAAACGTTTTTCGAAGGTTTTGAGTCACTGCACCCACGAGAGGTTCTTCATCATACAGTCGTCACTGTGCAATAAAAAGTTTAGGATGATACTAGGTCCAGTAGCTTGCAAGATTAGCTGCGGATACACACACACACACACACACACACACACGCACGCGTGACCAAACACAATATCCCCTCCTGCCTGTCAGTGTGGCGGGGATAAACCTGGTGGAACCTGAGTTCTACTTATTGATATAATACTATCTGTTGGTAAAGGTCGTCTGCCAACTTGTTCTGTCATATCTGCTTGTTAATAATAATAATAAAAATACATTTTATTTGTGGGCGCCTTTCAGAGCACCCAAGGCCAGTTTACAGAACACAGTAAAAAACAAGAAGCACTGTATCAGACAGCATAAGATCAGATCAAGCAGGGTAGACAATAAAAAGTTAATATAACAGATAAGTATAAATTCATCATCTGCACAAAACTCCATGAATTAGACACAACTTTACTTCTTCAAACTCACCACTGCCTGCATTCTGCCTCGTTTGGCTGCTATGATGAAGAGCAGAATGAATCAGAAGATCCATTGGGGAGGGGCAGAATAAAGAAGCACTCCTTTGGTTGTAAGGTGTATGGGACACAGGAGCTGCCATTCTAACTGATTCCTTGCCTCTGCTGTCAGTTCTGTTCGGTTCTGACGGAGTTCTAGAATTAAACAACACTCGCGGTGTCGTGCGGTGTACGGGACACGAGATTAGAGGTGGCGTGGTGGTTAGTGCTGTCGCCTCACAGCAAGAAGGTCCTGGGTTCAAACCCCGGGGTTGTCCATCTCTGGGGGTCATCCCAGGTTGTCCTCTGTGTGGAGTTTGCATGTTCTCCCCATGTCTGTGGTGGGTTCTTCTGGGTCCTCCGGTTTCCCCCACCATCAAAAAGACATGCATGTTAGGGTTAATACTCCTGTCTGTGACCCTGAGCAAGGCATCGCAAGACGGATTGGAGTTGGTCCCGGGTACTGCACGGCAGCTGCCCACTGCTCCTAACTACAAAGCTAGGATGGGTTAAATGCAGTGCAGAATTTCCCCATGGGGATTAATAATAAAGTTTTATATATATAAATAAATAAATGAATATATATATATGTGTGTGTGTGTGTGTGTGTGTGTGTGTGTGTATGTAAACATAGCACAAAAAGTAAGGAAATGTGTGTTTGGTAGATTATCTCTTTGTTGTAACAATGCTTCTTGGCAATAAATCTTCTATCAGGCAGCTGATTATCAGCACCTGGGGAACCAGAAGCTCAAAACAAGAGTCAATAGCAACAGCAAAATAAGCTGTTTGGCATTGGCAGAGAAGATTTGGCAAATTTTTCATGGGCGCAGCCCACATACTCAGCTCTGCTGCTCATCCCACAAATGCATGTTCATTACAAATGTGGCCTCATTTAAAAGGGAAATAAACAGGCTTTGCAACGGTATCAGATTTATTGCCAAGAAGCATTGTTACAACAAAGAAATAATCTACCAAGCACACATTTCCTTACTTTTTGTGCTAGTATATATATGTATATGTAAAACTTTGTTAAAAGAAACACTCAATGGTAGGGAAAGTGCTCAACAAATAAAGAGCAAAATAATCCAGTGAGTCAAGTAAATTCTCTATGAGACAGTACAAGCCTGTTTCATGAAACGGGCTTGTACTGTCTCAAAGAATTTACTTGACTCACTGGATTATATGTGTGTGTGTGTGTGTGTATATATATATATATATATATATATATATATATATATATATATATATATATATAGTGTAGTCTACACATGACAATAAAGTTGAAGTTTAACTTGGTCCAGGAGTCAGAGATGTGTTTCCCCAGCTTCATGTGCTGCTCCTGTCAGATAGGATGGAAGACATGGAAAAGATAGAAAATACTATACATCCAACCATTTTTCCTGGCAAAGTTCTATCAAACCAAAACCGCTCACATCACATACAATTAAAGTTTGCTGGATGTGGATGATCTTGACATATCTATTGTTTCAGATAAGTCTGTGAAAGAAAATGAGATGGATGTTTAGTGAATTTAAAAGCGTAACTATATCTGTGTTAAGCGCTTCATGTACAGTATTCATATAAAGTGGGGTCTCATTAATAACCCTGAATGCCCCAAATGCAATCAAAGTGAGGTGTAGAGTGACCTGTCTGGTTGGTTAACTGTGTTTCCTGGTGAGGTGTAGAGTGACCTGTCTGGTTGGTTAACTGTGTTTCCTTGGGAGGTGTAGAGTGACCTGTCTGGTTGGTTAACTGTGTTTCCCTGGGAGGTGTAGAGTGACCTGTCTGGTTGGTTAACTGTGATTCCTGGTGAGGTGTAGGGTGACCTGTGTGGTTGGTTAACTGTGATTCCTGGTGAGGTGTAGAGTGACCTGTCTGGTTGGTTAACTGTGATTCCTGGTGAGGTGTAAAGTGACCTGTCTGGTTGGTTAACTGTGATTCCTGGTGAGGTGTAGAGTTAACTGTGATTCCTTGTGAGGTGTAGAGTGACCTGTCTGGTTGGTTAACTGTGATTCCTGGTGAGGTGTAGAGTGACCTGTCTGGTTGGTTAACTGTGTTTCCTGGTGAGGTGTAGAGTGACCTGTCTGGTTGGTTAACTGTGTTTCCTTGGGAGGTGTAGAGTGACCTGTCTGGTTGGTTAACTGTGTTTCCCTGGGAGGTGTAGAGTGACCTGTCTGGTTGGTTAACTGTGATTCCTGGTGAGGTGTAGGGTGACCTGTGTGGTTGGTTAACTGTGATTCCTGGTGAGGTGTAGAGTGACCTGTCTGGTGTGTTAACTGTGATTCCTGGTGAGGTGTAAAGTGACCTGTCTGGTTGGTTAACTGTGATTCCTGGTGAGGTGTAGAGTTAACTGTGATTCCTTGTGAGGTGTAGAGTGACCTGTCTGGTTGGTTAACTGTGATTCCTGGTGAGGTGTAGAGTGACCTGTCTGGTTGGTTAACTGTGATTCCTGGTGAGGTGTAGAGTGACCTGTCTGGTTGGTTAACTGTGATTCCTGGTGAGGTGTAGGGTGACCTGTCTGGTTGGTTAACTGTGTTTCCCTGGGAGGTGTAGAGTGACCTGTCTGGTTGGTTAACTGTGATTCCTGGTGAAGTGTAGAGTGACCTGTCTGGTTGGTTAACTGTGATTCCTGGTGAGGTGTAGAGTGACCTGTCTGGTTGGTTAACTGTGTTTCCCTGGGAGGTGTGGAGTGACCTGTCTGATTGGTTAACTGTGATTCCTGGTGAGGTGTAAAGTGACCTGTCTGGTTGGTTAACTGTGATTCCTGGTGAGGTGTAGAGTTAACTGTGATTCCTGGTGAGGTGTAGAGTGACCTGTCTGGTTGGTTAACTGTGATTCCTGATGAGGTGTAGAGTGACCTGTCTGGTTGGTTAACTGTGATTCCTGGTGAGGTGTAGGGTGACCTGTCTGGTTGATTAACTGTGATTCCTGGTGAAGTGTAGAGTGACCTGTCTGGTTGGTTAACTGTGATTCCTGGTGAGGTGTAGAGTGACCTGTCTGGTTGGTTAACTGTGTTTCCCTGGGAGGTGTAGAGTGACCTGTCTGGTTGGTTAACTGTGATTCCTGGTGAGGTGTAGGGTGACCTGTCTGGTTGGTTAACTGTGATTCCTGGTGAGGTGTAAAGTGACCTGTCTGGTTGGTTAACTGTGATTCCTGGTGAGGTGTAGAGTGACCTGTCTGGTTGGTTAACTGTGTTTCCCTGGGAGGTGTAGAGTGACCTGTCTGGTTCGTTAACTGTGATTCCTGGTGAGGTGTAGGGTGACCCGTCTGGTTGGTTAACTGTGATTCCTGGTGAGGTGTAGAGTGACCTGTCTGGTTGGTTAACTGTGTTTCCCTGGGAGGTGTAGAGTGACCTGACTGGTTCGTTAACTGTGATTCCTGGTGAGGTGTAGGGTGACCCGTCTGGTTGGTTAACTGTTATTCCTGGTGAGGTGTAGAGTTAACTGTGATTCCTGGTGAGGTGTAGAGTGACCTGTCTGGTTGGTTAACTGTGATTCCTGGTGAGGTGTAGAGTGACCTGTCTTGTTGGTTAACTGTGAGTCCTGGTGAGGTGTAGAGTGACCTGTCTGGTTGGTTAACTGTGATTCGTGGTGAAGTGTAGAGTGACCTGTCTGGTTGGTTAACTGTGTTTCCCTGGGAGGTGTAGAGTGACCTGTCTGGTTGGTTAACTGTGATTCCTGGTGAGGTGTAGAGTGACCTGTCTGGTTGGTTAACTGTGATTCCTGGTGAGGTGTAGAGTGACCTGTCTGGTGTGTTAACTGTGATTCCTGGTGAGGTGTAGAGTGACCTGTCTGGTTGGTTAACTGTGATTCCTGGTGAGATGTAGAGTGACCTGTCATGTTGGTTAACTGTGTTTCCCTGGGAGGTGTAGATTGACCTGTCTGGTTGGTTAACTGTGATTCCTGGTGAGGTGTAGGGTGACCTGTCTGGTTGGTTAACTGTGATTCCTAGTGAAGTGTAGAGTGACCTGTCTGGTTGGTTAACTGTGATTCCTGGTGAGGTGTAGAGTGACCTGTCTGGTTGGTTAACTGTGTTTCCCTGGGAGGTGTAGAGTGACCTGTCTGGTTGGTTAACTGTGATTCCTGGTGAGGTGTAGGGTGACCTGTCTGGTTTGTTAACTGTGATTCCTGGTGAGGTGTAGAGTTAACTGTGATTCCTTGTGAGGTGTAGAGTGACCTGTCTGGTTGGTTAACTGTGATTCCTGGTGAGGTGTAGAGTGACCTGTCTGGTTGGTTAACTGTGATTCCTGGTGAGGTGTAGAGTGACCTGTCTGGTTGGTTAACTGTGATTCCTGGTGAGGTGTAGGGTGACCTGTCTGGTTGGTTAACTGTGATTCCTGGTGAGGTGTAGAGTGACCTGTCTGGTTGGTTAACTGTGATTCCTGGTGAGGTGTAGAGTGACCTGTCTGGTTGGTTAACTGTGTTTCCCTGGGAGGTGTAGAGTGACCTGTCTGGTTGGTTAACTGTGATTCCTGGTGAGGTGTAGAGTGACCTGTCTGGTTGGTTAACTGTGATTCCTGGTGAGGTGTAGGGTGACCTGTCTGGTTGATTAACTGTGATTCCTGGTGAAGTGTAGAGTGACCTGTCTGGTTGGTTAACTGTGATTCCTGGTGAGGTGTAGAGTGACCTGTCTGGTTGGTTAACTGTGTTTCCCTGGGAGGTGTAGAGTGACCTGTCTGGTTGGTTAACTGTGATTCCTGGTGAGGTGTAGGGTGACCTGTCTGGTTGGTTAACTGTGATTCCTGGTGAAGTGTAGAGTGACCTGTCTGGTTGGTTAACTGTGATTCCTGGTGAGGTGTAGAGTGACCTGTCTGGTTGGTTAACTGTGTTTCCCTGGGAGGTGTAGAGTGACCTGTCTGGTTCGTTAACTGTGATTCCTGGTGAGGTGTAGGGTGACCCGTCTGGTTGGTTAACTGTGATTCCTGGTGAGGTGTAGAGTGACCTGTCTGGTTGGTTAACTGTGTTTCCCTGGGAGGTGTAGAGTGACCTGACTGGTTCGTTAACTGTGATTCCTGGTGAGGTGTAGGGTGACCCGTCTGGTTGGTTAACTGTGATTCCTGGTGAGGTGTAGAGTTAACTGTGATTCCTGGTGAGGTGTAGAGTGACCTGTCTGGTTGGTTAACTGTGATTCCTGGTGAGGTGTAGACTGACCTGTCTTGTTGGTTAACTGTGAGTCCTGGTGAGGTGTAGAGTGACCTGTCTGGTTGGTTAACTGTGATTCGTGGTGAAGTGTAGAGTGACCTGTCTGGTTGGTTAACTGTGTTTCCCTGGGAGGTGTAGAGTGACCTGTCTGGTTGGTTAACTGTGATTCCTGGTGAGGTGTAGAGTGACCTGTCTGGTTGGTTAACTGTGATTCCTGGTGAGGTGTAGAGTGACCTGTCTGGTGTGTTAACTGTGATTCCTGGTGAGGTGTAGAGTGACCTGTCTGGTTGGTTAACTGTGATTCCTGGTGAGATGTAGAGTGACCTGTCATGTTGGTTAACTGTGTTTCCCTGGGAGGTGTAGATTGACCTGTCTGGTTGGTTAACTGTGATTCCTGGTGAGGTGTAGGGTGACCTGTCTGGTTGGTTAACTGTGATTCCTGGTGAGGTGTAGGGTGACCTGTCTGTTTTGTTAACTGTGATTCCTGGTGAGGTGTAAAGTGACCTGTCTGGTTGGTTAACTGTGATTCCTGGTGAGGTGTAGAGTTAACTGTGATTCCTTGTGAGGTGTAGAGTGACCTGTCTGGTTGGTTAACTGTGATTCCTGGTGAGGTGTAGGGTGACCTGTCTGGTTGGTTAACTGTGATTCCTGGTGAAGTGTAGAGTGACCTGTCTGGTTGGTTAACTGTGATTCCTGGTGAGGTGTAGAGTGACCTGTCTGGTTGGTTAACTGTGTTTCCCTGGGAGGTGTAGAGTGACCTGTCTGGTTGGTTAACTGTGATTCCTGGTGAGGTGTAGAGTGACCTGTCTGGTTGGTTAACTGTGATTCCTGGTGAGGTGTAGGGTGACCTGTCTGGTTGATTAACTGTGATTCCTGGTGAAGTGTAGAGTGACCTGTCTGGTTGGTTAACTGTGATTCCTGGTGAGGTGTAGAGTGACCTGTCTGGTTGGTTAACTGTGTTTCCCTGGGAGGTGTAGAGTGACCTGTCTGGTTGGTTAACTGTGATTCCTGGTGAGGTGTAGGGTGACCTGTCTGGTTGGTTAACTGTGATTCCTGGTGAAGTGTAGAGTGACCTGTCTGGTTGGTTAACTGTGATTCCTGGTGAGGTGTAGAGTGACCTGTCTGGTTGGTTAACTGTGTTTCCCTGGGAGGTGTAGAGTGACCTGTCTGGTTGGTTAACTGTGATTCCTGGTGAGGTGTAGAGTTAACTGTGATTCCTGGTGAGGTGTAGAGTGACCTGTCTGGTTGGTTAACTGTGATTCCTGGTGAGGTGTAGAGTGACCTGTCTGGTTGGTTAACTGTGATTCCTGGTGAGGTGTAGAGTGACCTGTCTGGTTGGTTAACTGTGATTCCTGGTGAGGTGTAGGGTGACCTGTCTGGTTGGTTAACTGTGATTCCTGGTGAAGTGTAGAGTGACCTGTCTGGTTGGTTAACTGTGATTCCTGGTGAGGTGTAGAGTGACCTGTCTGGTTGGTTAACTGTGTTTCCCTGGGAGGTGTAGAGTGACCTGTCTGGTTCGTTAACTGTGATTCCTGGTGAGGTGTAGGGTGACCCGTCTGGTTGGTTAACTGTGATTCCTGGTGAGGTGTAGAGTTAACTGTGATTCCTGGTGAGGTGTAGAGTGACCTGTCTGGTTGGTTAACTGTGATTCCTGGTGTGGTGTAGGGTGACCTGTCTTGTTGGTTAACTGTGAGTCCTGGTGAGGTGTAGAGTGACCTGTCTGGTTGGTTAACTGTGATTCGTGGTGAAGTGTAGAGTGACCTGTCTGGTTGGTTAACTGTGTTTCCCTGGGAGGTGTAGAGTGACCTGTCTGGTTGGTTAACTGTGATTCCTGGTGAGGTGTAGAGTGACCTGTCTGGTTGGTTAACTGTGATTCCTGGTGAGGTGTAGAGTGACCTGTCTGGTTGGTTAACTGTGAGTCCTGGTGAGGTGTAGAGTGACCTGTCTGGTTGGTTAACTGTGATTCCTGGTGAGGTGTAGAGTGACCTGTCTGGTTGGTTAACTGTGATTCCTGGTGAGGTGTAGAGTGACCTGTCTGGTTGGTTAACTGTGATTCCTGGTGAGGTGTAGATTGACCTGTCTGGTTGGTTAACTGTGATTCCTGGTGAGGTGTAGAGTGACCTGTGTGGTTGGTTAACTGTGATTCCTGGTGAGGTGTAGGGTGACCTGTCTGGTTGGTTAACTGTGATTCCTGGTGAAGTGTAGAGTGACCTGTCTCGTTGGTTAACTGTGATTCCTGGTGAGGTGTAGAGTGACCTGTCTGGTTGGTTAACTGTGTTTCCCTGGGAGGTGTAGAGTGACCTGTCTGGTTGGTTAACTGTGATTCCTGGTGAGGTGTAGGGTGACCTGTCTGGTTGGTTAACTGTGATTCCTGGTGAGGTGTAGAGTTAACTGTGATTCCTGGTGAGGTGTAGAGTGACCTGTCTGGTTGGTTAACTGTGATTCCTGGTGAGGTGTAGAGTGACCTGTGTGGTTGGTTAACTGTGATTCCTGGTGAGGTGTAGGGTGACCTGTCTGGTTGGTTAACTGTGATTCCTGGTGAAGTGTAGAGTGACCTGTCTGGTTGGTTAACTGTGATTCCTGGTGAGGTGTAGAGTGACCTGTCTGGTTGGTTAACTGTGTTTCCCTTGGAGGTGTAGAGTGACCTGTCTGGTTGGTTAACTGTGATTCCTGGTGAGGTGTAGGGTGACCTGTCTGGTTGGTTAACTGTGATTCCTGTTGAGGTGTAGAGTGACCTGTCTGGTTGGTTAACTGTGATTCCTGGTGAGGTGTAGAGTTAACTGTGATTCCTGGTGAGGTGTAGAGTGACCTGTCTGGTTGGTTAACTGTGATTCCTGGTGAGGTGTAGAGTGACCTGTCTGGTTGGTTAACTGTGATTCCTGGTGAGGTGTAGGGTGACCTGTCTGGTTGGTTAACTGTGATTCCTGGTGAAGTGTAGAGTGACCTGTCTGGTTGGTTAACTGTGATTCCTGGTGAGGTGTAGAGTGACCTGTCTGGTTGGTTAACTGTGTTTCCCTGGGAGGTGTAGAGTGACCTGTCTGGTTCGTTAACTGTGATTCCTGGTGAGGTGTAGGGTGACCCGTCTGGTTGGTTAACTGTGATTCCTGGTGAGGTGTAGAGTTAACTGTGATTCCTGGTGAGGTGTAGAGTGACCTGTCTGGTTGGTTAACTGTGATTCCTGGTGTGGTGTAGGGTGACCTGTCTTGTTGGTTAACTGTGAGTCCTGGTGAGGTGTAGAGTGACCTGTCTGTTTGGTTAACTGTGATTCGTGGTGAAGTGTAGAGTGACCTGTCTGGTTGGTTAACTGTGTTTCCCTGGGAGGTGTAGAGTGACCTGTCTGGTTGGTTAACTGTGATTCCTGGTGAGGTGTAGAGTGACCTGTCTGGTTGGTTAACTGTGATTCCTGGTGAGGTGTAGAGTGACCTGTCTGGTTGGTTAACTGTGATTCCTGGTGAGGTGTAGAGTGACCTGTCTGGTTGGTTAACTGTGATTCCTGGTGAGGTGTAGAGTGACCTGTCTGGTTGGTTAACTGTGATTCCTGGTGAGGTGTAGAGTGACCTGTCTGGTTGGTTAACTGTGTTTCCCTGGGAGGTGTAGATTGACCTGTCTGGTTGGTTAACTGTGATTCCTGGTGAGGTGTAGAGTGACCTGTGTGGTTGGTTAACTGTGATTCCTGGTGAGGTGTAGGGTGACCTGTCTGGTTGGTTAACTGTGATTCCTGGTGAAGTGTAGAGTGACCTGTCTCGTTGGTTAACTGTGATTCCTGGTGAGGTGTAGAGTGACCTGTCTGGTTGGTTAACTGTGTTTCCCTGGGAGGTGTAGAGTGACCTGTCTGGTTGGTTAACTGTGATTCCTGGTGAGGTGTAGGGTGACCTGTCTGGTTGGTTAACTGTGATTCCTGGTGAGGTGTAGAGTTAACTGTGATTCCTGGTGAGGTGTAGAGTGACCTGTCTGGTTGGTTAACTGTGATTCCTGGTGAGGTGTAGAGTGACCTGTCTGGTTGGTTAACTGTGTTTCCCTGGGAGGTGTAGAGTGACCTGTCTGGTTGGTTAACTGTGATTCCTGGTGAGGTGTAGAGTGACCTGTGTGGTTGGTTAACTGTGATTCCTGGTGAGGTGTAGGGTGACCTGTCTGGTTGGTTAACTGTGATTCCTGGTGAGGTGTAGAGTGACCTGTCTGGTTGGTTAACTGTGTTTCCCTGGAAGGTGTAGAGTGACCTGTCTGGTTGGTTAACTGTGTTTCCCTGGGAGGTGTAGAGTGACCTGTCTGGTTGGTTAACTGTGATTCCTGGTGAGGTGTAGAGTGACCTGTCTGGTTGGTTAACTGTGATTCCTGGTGAGGTGTAGAGTTAACTGTGATTCCTGGTGAAGTGTAGAGTGACCTGTCCGGTTGGTTAACTGTGATTCCTGGTGAGGTGTAGAGTGACCTGTCTGGTTGGTTAACTGTGTTTCCCTGGGAGGTGTAGAGTGACCTGTCTGGTTGGTTAACTGTGATTCCTGGTGAGGTGTAGGGTGACCCGTCTGGTTGGTTAACTGTGATTCCTGGTGAGGTGTAGAGTTAACTGTGATTCCTGGTGAGGTGTAGAGTGACATGTCTGGTTGGTTAACTGTGATTCCTGGTGAGGTGTAGAGTGACCTGTCTTGTTGGTTAACTGTGAGTCCTGGTGAGGTGTAGAGTGACCTGTCTGGTTGGTTAACTGTGATTCGTGGTGAAGTGTAGAGTGACCTGTCTGGTTGGTTAACTGTGTTTCCCTGGGAGGTGTAGAGTGACCTGTCTGGTTGGTTAACTGTGATTCCTGGTGAGGTGTAGAGTGACCTGTCTGGTTGGTTAACTGTGATTCCTGGTGAGGTGTAGAGTGACCTGTCTGGTTGGTTAACTGTGAGTCCTGGTGAGGTGTAGAGTGACCTGTCTGGTTGGTTAACTGTGGATCCTGGTGAGGTGTAGAGTGACCTGTCTGGTGTGTTAACTGTGGTTCCTGGTGAGGTGTAGAGTGACCTGTCTGGTTGGTTAACTGTGATTCCTGGTGAGGTGTAGAGTGACCTGTGTGGTTGGTTAACTGTGTTTCCCTGGGAGGTGTAGGGTGACCTGTCTGGTTGGTTAACTGTGATTCCTGGTGAAGTGTAGCGTGACCTGTCTGGTTGGTTAACTGTGATTCCTGGTGAGCCTTAGAGTGACCTGTCTGGTTGGTTAACTGTGTTTCCCTGGGAGGTGTAGAGTGACCTGTCTGGTTGGTTAACTGTGATTCGTGGTGAAGTGTAGGGTGACCTGTCTGGTTGGTTAACTGTGATTCCTGGTGAGGTGTAGAGTTAACTGTGATTCCTGGTGAGGTGTAGAGTGACCTGTCTGGTTGGTTAACTGTGATTCCTGGTGAGGTGTAGAGTGACCTGTGTGGTTGGTTAACTGTGATTCCTGGTGAGGTGTAGAGTGACCTGTCTGGTTGGTTAACTGTGATTCCTGGTGAGGTGTAAAGTGACCTGTCTGGTTGGTTAACTGTGATTCCTGGTGAAGTGTAGCGTGACCTGTCTGGTTGGTTAACTGTGATTCCTGGTGAGGTGTAGAGGGCCCCGTTCTGGTTGGTTAACTGTGATTCCTGGTGAGGTGTAGAGTGACCTGTCTGGTTGGTTAACTGTGATTCCTGGTGAGGTGTAGAGTGACCTGTCTGGTTGGTTAACTGTGATTCCTGGTGAGGTGTAGAGTGACCTGTCTGGTTGGTTAACTGTGATTCCTGGTGAGGTGTAGAGTGACCTGTCTAGTTGGTTAACTGTGATTCCTGGTGAGGTGTAGAGTGACCTGTCTGGTTGGTTAACTGTGATTCCCAGTGAGGTGTAGAGTTAACTGTGATTCCTGGTGAGGTGTAGAGTGACCTGTCTGGTTGGTTAACTGTGATTCCTGGTGAGGTGTAGAGTGACCTGTCTTGTTGGTTAACTGTGATTCCTGGTGAGGTGTAGATGACCTGTCTGGTTGGTTAACTGTGATTCCTAGTGAGGTGTAGAGTGACCTGTCTGGTTGGTTAACTGTGAGTCCCGGTGAGGTGTAGAGTGACCTGTCTGGTTGGTTAACTGTGATTCCTGGTGAAGTGTAGAGTGACCTGTCTGGTGTGTTAACTGTGATTCCTGGTGAGGTGTAGAGTGACCTGTCTGGTTGGTTAACTGTGATTCCTGGTGAGGTGTAGAGTGACCTGTCTGGTTGGTTAACTGTGATTCCTGGTGAGGTGTAGAGTGACCTGTCTGGTTGGTTAACTGTGAGTCCTGGTGAGGTGTAGAGTGACCTGTCTGGTTGGTTAACTGTGATTCCTGGTGAAGTGTAGAGTGACCTGTCTGGTTGGTTAACTGTGATTATTGGTGAGGTGTAGAGTGACCTGTCTGGTTGGTTAACTGTGATTCCTGGTGAGGTGTAGAGGGACTTGTCTGGTTGGTTAACTGTGATTCCTGGTGAGGTGTAGAGTGACCTGTCTGATTATTTAACTGTGATTCCTGGTGAGGTGTAGAGTGACCTGTCTGGTTGGTTAACTGTGATTCCTGGTGAGGTGTAGAGTTAACTGTGATTCCTGGTGAGGTGTAGAGTGACCTGTCTGGTTGGTTAACTGTGATTCCTGGTGAGGTGTAGAGTGACCTGTCTGGTTGGTTAACTCTGATTCCCGGTGAGGTGTAGAGTGACCTGTCTGGTTGGTTAACTGTGATTCCTGGTGAGGTGCAGAGTGACCTGTCTGGTTGGTTAACTGTGATTCCCAGTGAGGTGTAGAGTGACCTGTGTGGTTGGTTAACCGTGATTCCTGGTGAGGTGTAGAGTGACCTGCCTGGTTGGTTAACTGTGATTCGTGGTGAGGTGTAAATTGACCTGTCTGGTTGGTTTACTGTTATTCCTGGTGAGGTGTAAAGTGACGTGTGGTTGGTTAACTGTGATTCCTGGTGAGATTTGAATCCTGTTGGTTTTTTTACTTTTTGGTATCTGGCATCTTGCCTACGTGGTGTGTAGAGGAAAAGCCATGACCGGATGGACAGCTCATCTGCTTATTTCTTTTACCGATGAAAACAATTTTCAAAAGGTAGTGACATCAGAGGACACTTTGAGTTGCCATGGTAACCCAGTCAATTTTATTTCCCTCCCAATGAAAGACTGAAATTAGTTATGTGCATGAACCAGATCAACGTGTCCTGCTCAGTCACACTCCAGGCCTTCATGTTCCCTGAGTCATGTGCATGAACCAGATCAGCGTGTCCTGCTCAGTCACACTCCAGGCCCTCATGTTCCCTGAGTCATGTGCATGAACCAGATCAGCGTGTCCTGCTCAGTCACACTCCAGGCCTTCATGTTCCCTGAGTCATGTGCATGAACCAGATCAGCGTGTCCTGCTCAGTCACACTCCAGGCCTTCATGTTCCCTGAGTCATGTGCATGAACCAGATCAGCGTGTCCTGCTCAGTCTGCTCAGTCATACTCCAGGCCTTCATGTTCCCTGAGTCATGTGCATGAACTAGATCAGCGTGTCCTGCTCAGTCACACTCCAGGCCTTCATGTTCCCTGAGTCATGTACATGAACCAGATCAGCGTGTCCTGCTCAGTCTGCTCAGTCACACTCCAGGCCTTCATGTTCCCTGAGTCATGTGCATGAACCAGATCAGCGTGTCCTGCTCAGTCACACTCCAGGCCTTCATGTCCCCTGAGTCATGTACATGAACCAGATCAGCGTGTCCTGCTCAGTCTGCTCAGTCACACTCCAGGCCTTCATGTTCCCTGAGGTATGTGCATGAACCAGATCAGCATGTCCTGCTCAGTCACACTCCAGGCCTTCATGTTCCCTGAGTCATTTTACAGCCCTGCAGAAGTCATGACCCTGGTTAGAAACCATTGCTATGTATCTAACTTGTGTTTGTGTCCATGTTTGTGTGCGTGTGTGTGTGTGTCCAGGTGACAGGTGAGATGGATGCCTGGAAACAGGATCTACAAAAACAAGCTCAGGACTTCTCTACTGAAAAGCTAACTCAGTCACGACTCGCAAACGCCAATCAGGATAAACTACCATTAACGCAACAGAGGCTTGCAGATGGTAACCAAGACAAGCTAGCAGTTGGCCAGTCGCGGCTAGCTGAAGCTAGCCCAGAATTGCTAACATTAGCACAGCAGCGCATCCACAGGTAAACCTGTTAGTTTGTCTCAGTTTTTTGGTACATCTCTAACTTCTGCAATTTTCAAAAGGGCACACATCGTTCATGTTAGTGGGAATAACAGGAAACAGTAATATTTACTAGGGCTGCAAGCTGCTGAAGGGCACACATCGTTCATGTTAGTGGGAATAACAGGAAACAGTAATTTTTCTTACCTCGTCCAGTTTTTCTGCTTCCAACATGATGCGCACACTCCATACAGTAAACGAAACTAAAAAACAAATAGTAAAATCACATCAGATTATGCAGCAATTGATAACTGACATGTCCACCTTTCTGTCTGCACAGATGTCAAACATTCAGTCTATCTAGATGTCCACCTGTCTGTCTGTCTGTCTAGATGTCTTCTTGTCAGTCTTTGTTGTGTTTTAATGTAAATCAGACATTTAACAACTGAAGTTTCTGTGTGACCTCTTGTCTCCCACCAGTATCATCTACTGCATCACCAGTCACTCTGTCTATTCATCTGTCTTTCTTTCTGTCTGTTCATATATCTGTCTTTCTACCTATTTATCTGCATGTCTTTCTGTCTGTCTCATCTATTCATCTACCTCTATTTGTCTGTCTGTCTTGCCTCTGTCTGTCATCTCTGTCATCTAATTTTCTGTTTGTCTGCCCGTCTTTCTGTCTGTCTATCTATTCATCTACCCCTATTTGTCTTTCTGTCTTTCCTCTGTCTGTCATCTCTGTCATCTAATTTTCTGTTAGTCTGCCTGTCTCTCTGTCTGCCTTGGAGGTTATTTGGTTCATCTGTGGAAGAGCTGGAAGAAAACACTTCTCAGTATCTGATTGATTGATTTATCTTTTGATTGATCTTTTGATTGATCCACAGACATATGGAGCGGCGGTTAGCTATGAACAACATGACTTATGAGGTCATCCAGCAATGTCATGACCTCCAGCAGTACATCTCAGAGGTCCAGGCTTCAGGTAAGGATGATGCTACTACTACTACTACTACTACTGCTACTGCTACTACTACTACTACTACTACTGCTACTACTGCTAATAATAATAATAATAAAATCACATGTCTTTATTTCCAACATGCAAAATAAAATAAAAAATGGCCAAGCATAAATAAAAGAAAAAACAACAACAACAAATGATAAAAATAAAACCAGAAGAATTCAACAAAAGAATTCTCAATAGGGCGTCCAGGTGGCATGGTGGTATATTCCGTTGCCTACCAACATGGGGATTGCAGGTTTGAATCCCCATGTTCCCCAAATTCTCATTGGAACAAAAAATAGTTGTGTCATCTGCAAATAAAATGAATTTCAATAGACTTGATACCTTACATATTTCATTGATATACAGAACATATAATAATACAGGATAATAATAATAATAATACTGCTACTAATAACAATCATAATAATAGTGATAACTTTATTTATATAGCACTTTTCTTAACAATGTTACAAAGTGCTTTACAAAAGAAATAAAACCAGACAAGGCAAAAATGAGAAGAAGACCAAAGGACATGAGCAACAAAGAGGTAACAACAATAAATGAACAAAACCAAATAAATAAGTAGGAATAAAAATAAAAACAGTATAAATAAATAAAAACAAATATCAAACATTTCCAAAAGTTTTCACAAAGAGAAGGGTTTGAAGAAGAGAATTAATAGGAGCTAGAGACTTGGTTTGTCTTCGTTCAGCAGGAAGAGAGGTCCATAGTGTGAGGGCTCTAACAGCAAAAGCCCGACCACCCTTTGTGACAAACCGTGACCTGGCAATAACCAGCAGGGCTCCATCTGCAGATCTTAATGGTGGAGAGAGCATATACCAGGTCAGTAAATTAGAGATGTATTTAGGAGTAAGATTGTTTAAGACCTTAAGAGTGAGCAATAGAATTTTAAAATCAGAATCTAACGGAGCCAGTGTAGGGAGGCAAGCACAGGAGTGATGTGGTCATGCCGCCGTGTCCTGGTTATGAGCCGAGCAGTGGCGTGTTGTACCAACTGCAGATGGTGGAGGAAGCCCTGCCTGATACCTGAGTAAAGTGCGTTAGTGTTAGTCAAGCCGAGAATAGATAAAAGCATGTACAACTTTTTGTAGATCAGCAATTGATAAAATGACCTGATTAGAGGTTAGCTTGAGCTGGAGAAAGCATGACTGAACAACATTTTTGATTTGATTATCAAAAGACAGGTTAGCATCGATTATTACCCCTAGATACTACTACTGCTACTGCTATTGATAATACTACTGCTGCTGCTACTACTACTACTACTGCTACTACTACTATTACCAATACTACTACTACTACTGATGATGCTCTACTGGTATTAATACTTCTACAACTTCTACAACTACTACTACAAATATTACTACTATTACTATTCCTCCTACTAACTAGCACATTTGAAACTGTAGGGGATGTATAACACCTTCCTCCTCCTCCTCCTCCTCCTCCTAATCATCATCATCGTCATCTTCGGGTTCTCCATCCTGTCCGATGATGACTCCTACTTTCTGCACTGTCTGTGGAAGACAGTACAAAGGCACTGGCAGAGGGTGGTGTGGGATCAACCGCAGCTGTGGATTTGTATCTCCTGTGCTTCTTTGCCAGGTGCTTTTCCTCCCTTTTTTTTTCTTAGCAAGCTTCATGACACAGACTGCGCCAGTTAGTTTGATCAGCGGCTGCCATTTCAAGTGTGCCAGGATGGAGCCCACACTTTTTTTTTTTGTGGATTTCCCCCCCTTTTTCTCCCCAATTGTTTCCGGCCAATTACCCCACTTTTCCAAGCCGCCCTGGTCTCTGCTCCAACCCCTCTGCCAATTCGGCGAAGGCTGCAGAGTACCACATGCTTCCTCCAATACATATGAAGCTGCCAGCTGCTTCTTTTTACCTGACAGTGAGGAGTTTCACCAGGGGGATGTAGCACGTGGGATGATCATGCTATTCCTCCCAGTTCCCTCTCCCCCCCGAACAGGCACCTGACCGACCAGAGGAGGCGCTAGTGCAGCAACCAGGACACATACCCACATCTGGCTTCCCACCCGCAGACACAGCCAATTGTGTCTGTAGGGACGCCCGATCAAGCCAGAGGTAACATGGGGATTCGAACTGGCAATCCCCGTGTTGGTAGGCAATGGAATAGACCACTATGCTACCCAGACACCGAGCCCACACTTCTTAAGGGAGACCTTCAGCTGGTCTTTGAACCTCTTTTTTGGTTCACTGGTTGAGCGATGTTCTAACCTGAACTGGCCATAGAGGACCCTCCGAGGGATGCAGTCCTCTGGCATTCTGATGAGGAGGCCAAGCCATCTAAGTTGGTGGTGAAAGATGGCGGCCTCTATGCTCCAGCAGATTTGCGATACGATCCTACCAGGTCACTTTAAAGATCCACGGGGGACATCTTATGTGAAAGGCCTCAAGTTGTCTCAGGTGGCAGCTGTAAAGCGTCGATGTGTCACATCCATTCAGAAGTGTGAATAGGCACACTGCCTCATAGACTTCAATCTTTGTATTAAAGTGCTGGTGGTTGTTGGTGATGACTCGCTCCCTGAGGTGTCCAAAGGAGCAAGAGGCCTGTTCTGGATGTCATGATCGATGTTGCAGTCACCAGAGAGGATGCTTCCAAGGTATTTGAAGTGTGGTACAATGGCGAGATGAGAGTCTGAGGTGCAAAAGTTGGGACGTTCTGGTGGGGATCAGATGACCATTGGCAAAGGATTTCTGTTTTGGGGATGTTAACAGATGACCCCATTTGACTGTATACCCTCACAGTAGCTGTAGGGGTGGCTTGTAGTGCTGCTGGAGTGTGTGCAACAAGAGCACAGTCCTCAGCATGCTGTAGCTCAAGTATATTTGCCCTGCCTGAGCTTTGTGGTGGCTTGGAACCTTCTGATGTCAAAGAGGTTCCTGTCCAGATGGAAATCAATAGTCCCCCCAACGCTCTGCCTCTATGTCCTTGTGCAGGAGAGTTGTCACACAGAGGAGAAAGATGTTAAAAAGCACTGGTGCAGGCACACGGCCTTGTCTCATGCTTGTGCCTACACCTATGCCCCAGACTCGGTTCCACTCACTATAACCTTGGCCCTCATTCTTTTGTGAAATTGGCGCAAGATGTTGACAAATTTTGTGGGGCAGCCATAATGCAGGAGGACCTCCCAAAAGAAGTTATGGTCTTCAGTGTCAAAAGCCTTTGAGAGGTCCATGAAGGCAATGAACAGGTTTTGCTTCTGTTCTCAACACTTTTCCTGCAGCTGTCGTGCAGTAAAGATCATGTCCACAGTGCTTCTGTTTTTCCTGAAGCCACACTGGGATTCTGGAAGGAGACCATCAGTGATGTTGTCAACCAGCCTGCAGAGCATGACTTTTGCCTGTACTTTACCAGCCACTGCAAGGAGCGATATGCCCCTGCTGTTGCCACAGGACAGATTCATCACCCTTGTTCTGGTAGATGGTGATGATGTTCTCGTCCCTCCGTTGATGAGGGACACATTCCTACTTCCACATCTCAGCAATGAACAGGTAAACTGGTCGTGTGCAGAGGTAGCCTCCTTGCTTTAGAATTTTGGCATGGATGGAATCAGGACCTGGGCTTTTGGTTTGTTCTTCAGTGACCTGATGGCTGGGAAGACGTCGCTGAAGGATGGTGGAGCATTGAGGGTCTGGATTGTGGGCAGCAATGGAAGCTGGTCGAGGATGGTGGTGTCCACTGTGTTGGCTTGATTGAGGAATGCTTCAGTGTTCTCTCCATCATTGAGTGATCTTGACCTGGTCCATTTTGGGGGTGGATCTGTCAGCTCTTCTAATAGGACAGACAGAGCAACTTCTTGGCCCATAGATGGTTTTAATGGCATTATAAAAGTTGTGCGTGTCATGCTTGTCTGCGCAGTTTTGAATTTTTTGAGCTTCGGAAACCCACCAGTCATTCTGCTAGCGTCGCAGTTCCTGCTAGACTAGCATCCTTTGCTGTTGCCATCCTGCTTTACTGGCTGTGAGACAGGGTGATCAAGGCTTGTTTTGTATGCTCTGTGCATACTGTGCAGAAGAGTGCCGATGTGAGTGGCATTTGCATCAAACCAGTCCTGGTGCTTTTTGACACTATAGCCAATGGTATGGGTGACTGATTCATACAGCAGAGTACTGATGGTAGTCCATTTTTTGTCAATGGATTCGTCAGTCTTCAGCAGAAGCTCAGTGTTTTCAAACTACTCTGCTAGAACACACCATAGGTTGTTGTGCACCTCTGCATCTCGGAGTTTAGTGCAATGTAATCTCTTTTTGGTGGACTTTTTAGGTGGACCGCTGGACCTACCATGAGATGGAGTTTGGCTACTATCATTCAGTGGTCTGTATCACACTCAGCTCCTCTCATGGCTCGAGAGATAAGGCTGTCCCTAATGTCAGATCGTCTAACAATCATGTAGTCGATCAGGTGCCAGTGCTTTGACCATGGGTGCATCCAGGAGTCTTGTACTTGTTCTTTATCTGGAACATGGTGTTGGATATGGAGAGTTGGTGTTCGGCACATAGGTTCAGCAGCCTAAGGCCATTAGCATTCACGTGCCCAACTCCATGGTGTCTGATTGCTCACTGAAATGGACCTGTCTCACTCTTTCATTCAGGAGTTGATTCTGTGCCTTCTCTATGATTCTGTCTGCTCTATGTCCTTTCATTGTGGTACACAGGCGCAGGCTAGTGGGTATGAGCCTGTGTTGTCTGCTTCTCAGATTGAATCGCAAGTGGTTTCTGTAGTCTGCAGTCTTCCGAGCCATCCTTTCATATTCCCTCACCATTTTAAGGGTGTCAGACCCAAATTGTTCCGCAACATATCTGTGAATGTTCTCATTCATCCAGGTCATGGTTATCCAAAGGAGGTGAATCAAGTGCAACTGGACTTGGTATATATCCGTGAAGATGTTTCGCCTCTCATCCAAGAGGCTTCCTCAGTTCGTGCCTTTCTGACTAGACGAAGCTAGTCTGACTGGCTGGTGATGAGACTCAGAATTTATCCTCTTGGAGTCATTGTCAGAGCTATAGATGTCCATGGCTCTTTGTGTCGCGATGTTTACCAACGCCCGTCGCTAACAGAGCCATAGATATGAGTGGCTCTTTTGTGTACCGACACAGAAGGCCAAACTCCTCAGGACAAGACTCAGCAGTCTATCTACACCTAAAGGAGAAGACACACTCCTTCGAGGACAGCAACGTACACATTTTGGACAGAGAAGATAGATGGTTTGAAAGAGAGGCGAAGGAAGCCATCTATATGCGAAACTGGAAAAACCATCCCTCAACAGAGGAGGAGGTCTGCGACACCACCTATCTCCCACTTACAATGCCGTCCTTTCATCTTTACCCAGGAGACTCAAGAAGCCTAGTCTCCAAGAACAACAGTCGGTCACTAACGGCTCCAACGACTCTCATGACCACTGAATAATGAGGTCGAAACTAACACCCCCAACGACCGTCGCTGCGAAACATGCAAATCAACAGCTCCAATGGCGACGGGCGCAGCTGGACATCGGAGCACAGGAGAGCCACGCATATCTATGGCTTTGTTAGCGACGGACGTTGGTAAACATCGCGACACAAAGAGCCATGGAAATCTATAGCTCTGACAACGACTCCAAGAGGATAAATTCTGAGTCTCATCACCAGCCAGTCAGACTAGCTTCGTCTAGTCAGAAAGGCACGAACTGAGGAAGCCTCTTGGATGAGAAGCGAAACGTCTTCACGGATATATACCAAGTCCAGTTGCACTTGATTCAACTCCTTTGGATATTTTGCTGAGACTTTATTATTGATCTTGCCATGACGTATTGCTATCTATGTATATATCTATCTGTCTATCTATTTATCTAAATATCTATCATCTGTCAATCAAACAGTTATTTGTATCATCAAAGTCCTCCGTGAAACTGTAATCCTTGTAGAGGATCTCCCTCTCGTGCTCGCTATCTGACATTTTTTGTAAATAACAAGTGATGAGCAGTACTGAGCCCCACCCACCCAGGAAGACAGTAGCCAATAGCTTTGAATTCTTAAAACCACCCCTATCTTCGGTTGTTATTCAAACTCCCAATGTTAAAAAATGTGTTCAGAAAGGGCATGTCAGCCTCTCTTTAAGGTTGTTGACCTTCCATTGTCATTCTGATTTTCTACAGAGTCTTCTAAGGACACGGGTATGAACATTCAGCCAGGGGAAGTTATTTGATTTTTGTTTCCAGTGCATTTGGATTGAGAGGGGGCATAGAGGGATTAAAGGATGATGAATTAAAAGCATCAAAGAATTTATCTGCAGAGCCAGTGTTGAAAATGTGAGAGCATGTTTTTGGATAGTGACTAGGAATAGCAAATTGTAGTGGAACTTTGAAGACGACAGCTTTATGGTCAGATACAGGCATATCCACCAGATTAAGACACTCGAGAGAGAAACCAGATGAGAGTACAAGGTCTAAAATGTGACCTTTGGAAACTTTGGCCCCTTTAACAGATTGAATGAGGTTAAAATAGTCTATATGATCCAAAAAAATTGAAGTCAAGGAATGGAAAGGACAACACACATGAATATTAAAATCACCAAGAATAAGCACCCTGTCATATTTTGGCATGACAACAGATAGAAGGTCAGAAAACTCAGAAATAAAACCAATGGAATAAGGGGGCCTATAAATTAAAATGCAGAGTAAAGGGGGGGGGGCAGTGATTAAAAAACATAAAACCTCAAATGAGTTGAAATTACAAAAATTAACAGGATGGCATTTAAGACCTAACTTATAAAAAAACTGTCTGGCCACCCCCTCTACTAGAGGGCCTGGGAATGTGAAAATGTGCAAAATCAGGGGGGCTAGTCTCAATCAGGGGAACAGTGTCCCCTGGGGACAGCCATGTCTCAGTAATCATAAAAAGTCCAGATTATTAGAAACAATAACATCATTAATGATAAAGGACTTACTAACAAGAGAGCTCACATTCAAGAGGCCAAAATTGTTTGGTGTCAAAGCAGAGTTAAAACCAATAGCAGCACAGCAAATAGGATGCAAATTGCAGATACACTGTATGGACAGTATTGGGGCACACCTCTTAATCATTGAACCCAGGTGTTTCATTCAGACCCATTGCCACAGGTGTATAAAATCCAGCAGCTAGCCATGCAGTCATTTGTGAAAGAATGGGTCGTTCTGAAGAGCTCAGTGAATTCAAGCGTGGTACTGTCATAGGGCGCCACCTTTGCAATAAGTCAGTTGGTGAAATGTCTTCCCTGCTGGATATTCCACAGTCAACTGTAAGTGGTATTATTGAAAATTGGAAGCGTTTAGAAACAACAGCAACTCAGCCACGAAGTGGCTGACCACATAAAGTCACACAGCGGGTTCAACAAGTGCTGAGGCGCATAGTGCGTAAAAGTCACCAACGCTCTGTTGACTCAATAACTGCAGAGTTCCAAACTTCCTCTGGCATTAACATCAGCACAAAAACTGCACCGGGAGCTTCATGGAATGGGGTCTATGGCTCAGCAGCTGCATGCAAGCCTTACATCACCAAGCACAATGCCAAGCGTCGGATGGAGTGGTGTAAAGCATGCTGCCACTGGACTCTGGAGCAGTGGAAACGTGTTCTGTGGAGTGATGAATCACGCTTCTCTGTCTGGCAGTCTGATGGACCAGTCTAGGTTTGGTGGATACCAGGAGAACGTTACCTGCCTGACTGCATTGTGCCAACTGTAAAGTTTGATGGAGGAGGAGTAATAGTATGGGGCTGTTTTTCAGGGGTTGGGCTAGGCCCTTTAGTTCCAGTGAAGGGAAATCTTAATGCTTCAGCATACCAAGACATTTTGGACAATTCTGTGCTTCCATCTTTGTGGGAACAGTTTGGGGAGGGCCCTTTTTTGTTCCAGCATGACTGTGCCCCAGTGCACAAAGCAAGGTCCATTAAGACATGGTTGGGTGAGTTTGGTGTAGAAGAACTTGACTGGCCCGTACAGAGCCCTGACCTCAACCCCATCAAACACCTTTAGGATGAACTAGAACAGAGATTGTGAGCCAGGTCTTCTCATCCAACATCAGTGCCTGACCTCACAAATGCTCTTCTGGATGAATGGGCAAAAATTCCCACAGACACACTCCAAAATCTTGTGGAACGCCTTCCCAGAAGAGTGGAAGCTGTTATAGCTGCAAAGGGGGACCAACTCCATATTAATGCCTATGGATTTAGAATGGGATGTCATAAAAGCTCCTGTAGGTGTAATGGCCACGTGTCCAATACTTTTATCCATATAGTGTATTTGCTCCACATATTCAGTTGTTGTTTCTACTATTAGATACATGGTATGGTGCCTAATGATAGTCTGTATGGGGAAAACTCCAAGTAAGATGGTCAATGACAGATGAGGCCAGTGGAGGGAGACAGCGGGCAGAACAGTACTGTGGGGCGCCACTACAGGCAGAAGCGGAGGCTCTGGGAGGGACGCGTGGGATGTAAACAGTCAGTCACGTGGAGAGGACTGTACTGTATGCTGCAAGTTGGCCGCTAGCATCCGGCTACCCAGCCTGTTTGGGTGGACTCCATCAGATCTGAGGAAGGAGGGACGATCCCAAAACAGATTAAAATTGTTTATAAAACTAATATTGTGAGCTCTGCAGGCGGGGATGAGCCACATATGCAGGCTGAGGATTCTGCCGAAATGCCTTGCTCCATGGGCCAGTGTTGGAGCAAGGCATTTGGAATAGGACCTGGAATAGGACCTGAAATAAACAGACTTTCCATATGTACTTAAAAAGATGAAAAACTCAATAAAATCCTTTTCGGTTAATTCAGACTGCTGACAAGCTACATCGTTTGTCCCCACATTAACGATCACGTGACGGAGGATGGGAATGAGTGCATCAACCCTGGGAGCTTATGCAGGATATCAGGGACTGTGGCTCCAGGGAAACAGTGAGTAGCTGTGTTGAGAAAATTGATGTTCCTGATTATGGAATCCCCAACTATTAATGTGGCTGGGGAGAAACAGGAATGAGGAGATGTCACTGGGCCACTGTGCCATGTCACGGTGGCCCAGTGGTTAGCGCTGTTGCCTCACAGCAAGAAAGTCCTGGGTTCGAACGAACTTGGGATGACCCTCAACCTTGAGGATCATCCCAGGTCCTTTCTGTGTGGAGTTTGCATGTTCTCCCCGTGTCTGCGGTGGGTTTTCTCCAGGTGCTCCGCTTTCCCCCACCATCAAAAAGACATGCATGTTAGGGTTAATGCTCCTGTCTGTGTCCCTGACCAAGGCAATGGAAAAAAGAACTGGAGTTGGTCCCCGGGCGCTGCACAGTGGCTGCCCACTTCTCCTAGCTACACAGCTAGGGTGGGTTAAATGCAGAGAAAGAATTGCCCCACAGGGATTAACAAAGTAGTAAAATAAATAAAATAACTAAATGTCGGCTGTGGGTTCTCAGGGTACATGATCCACATTGTGTGTTGTCTTTATGCATGCTCCAATAATCCAGGTAAGAAAATCAAAGAAAGTTGAATCACTTCATCTAGATACAATGTTTATTGACAGATACGTTTCATCACTCAAGTTGGTCCACCCCAACGATCGGGTCCCCCGGCACAAACAGAGCAATATAGTGTACGCTGTTAAGTGCCAGAAGGATTGCCGTGACTTATATGTTGGGGAAACTAAGACACTGGCCAAGAGGATGGCACAATACAGGAGAACTAATGCGTCAGGCCAGTACTCCACAGTCTACACCATCTACAGGCCAGGACTCCACAGTCTACACTATCTACAGGCCAGTGGCCACTCTTTCAAGGATGAAGATGTGCACATGCTTAATAGGGAGGAACGCTGGTTTGAATGGGGATTCAAAGAGGCCATATATGTGAAGAGGGAACGACCATCCCTTAACCGAGGGGGGGCATAGTACGTCTATTGCTATCTTACAATGCTGTGATTGCAAAGTTTTCCAATCCTCTTTGAATAGTACACATGGCCATTGTAGTGCTATTTAATGGTCACACCCATATTTGCATATGAAATTGGTCGTTGGTTTGGGTCATCATCCAACTGTATTGTTTATAAGGGTGGGGTACCTGCAGTCACTGTATTGTTTATAAGGGTGGGGACACCGGCAGTCACTGTATTGTTTATAAGGGTGGGGACACCTGCAGTCACTGTATTGTTTATAAGGGTGGGGTACCTGCAGTCACTATTGTTTATAAGGGTGGGGTACCTGCAGTCACTGTATTGTTTATAAGGGTGGGGTACCTGCAGTCACTATTGTTTATAAAGGTGGTGACACCTGCAGTCACTGTATTGTTTATAAGGGTGGGGACACCTGCAGTCACTGTATTGTTTATAAGGGTAGGGTACCTGCAGTCACTGTATTGTTTATAAGGGTGGGGACACCTGCAGTCACTGTATTGTTTATAAGGGTGGGGTACCTGCAGTCACTGTATTGTTTATAAGGGTGGGGACACCTGCAGTCACTGTATTGTTTATAAGGGTGGGGACACCTGCAGTCACTGTATTGTTTATAAGGGTGGGGACACTTGCAATCAGTTCAGACTGAAGAGGTCACTTTGATGAGTGGTGAAACATATCTGTCAATAAAAGTTTTGTCCAGATGAAGTGATTCAACTTTCTTTGACACACTTTGTGTTGAAATTGCCAAGTGGGGCTGTGTTGTCCGAGCAAGCAAGTTTTGTGAAGAGGCAGCGACATCAGCGCTGAGATTGGATTTCTCTGCTGGCTCGGGGGACAGAAGGCCTTTGAGAGCGTCTAATCACGGCCTCTTTCAGGATCTTATGATGGGAAGAGAGGGTCATTACCTGGGATGAGGGCTGTTGTTTTGGCTTCACAGTGGGATGGCGAGCCACCTGAACACCGCTAGCCACCAGCAGGGTAGCTGCAATGTCGGGAGGCGCCATTTTCACAAAAGGGCCCTGATTGAGATGAGTCGGAATCGCAGGAACATCAGTTGGGTGGACCGTTGTGTCATCAGACAGGGTCACATAGCAATTGTAGAGGCCTAGGCCAAGGCGAGGGGGGGAAACAGCCCTGTCTCAGCCTCTCTTGCAACCACCACGGACCACCACGTCGGCCCAGGATGAATGATAGTTTGGTGTCGAGCAGGAGGAATGCTGTGGACAAATGAGGGGTCCCACAGAGCTGTGTCCTGGATGGTTGCCCTGAGAGAGGACAACTGTTTGGACTGCCCTGAAGCCACATCCATGAAGGTGGTCAAAATGGAGTCTTTCTTATGGAGATCATCAGGAAGCCCTTGAACATCCCCTTCAAGGTCAGCGATCTTTCTATTTTTTTCTTTGGTAGCACAGTTCTCACGGGGCAAAGTTGGCATAATTGTTTGCTCAGCTTAGCCACAAGCTAGAAACAAACCACATCCAGCCCCAGCACTACAGGATCGAAGGCTTCAGTGTGATCAAGTCTGAAGGAGCTGGTGATTGAATAAAATCCACCAAGGATTGTTGAGTTGTTAGTTATTAAAGTTAAAAAGTTAAAAACAAGAAGAGCAGCAGCGGCAGCAAGCAGAGCAACAGTCAAACAAACCAGCAGCTGGGAACCGATGGGGGGGGGGGGGTTGTCGAGAGCATGTTTAGCCTGAAGTCGCAAGACTGTCAGTTACTGTTGGCTGCCACAAGGAGGCATGGTAGGAGTCTTGGTGAAGGAGAGGCTGTATGCTGGCCTCAGAAGATTTATGCGCACAGCTTCCTTCCTTCCTTCCTTCCTTCCTTCCTTCCTTCCTTCCTTCCTTCCTTCCAGCTTTCCTTTGTACTGGGTTAGCTAGTGGCAGGGGTAAGGGGGGAAGGTCACATGCAGCGTTTCACTAGCCTGCCACACTAGCCGCATCACAACACCCTGTAGTAGTCACTTGTGCTGCTGACAGCACAGCAGCACAAGTGACTACTGACAGCACAGCAACATGAGTGAATACTGACAGCACAGCAGCATGAGTGACTACTGACGGCACAACAACATGAGTGACTACTGACAGCACAGCAGCATGAGTGACTACTGACAGCACAGCAACATGAGTGACTACTGACGGCACAGCAACATGAGTGACTACTGACGGCACAGCAACATGAGTGACTACTGACAGCACAGCAGCATGAGTGACTACTGACAGCACAGCAGCATGAGTGACTATTGACAGCACAGCAGCATGAGTGACTACTGACAGCACAGCAGCATGAGTGACTGCTGACGGCACAGCAGCATGAGTGACTACTGACAGCATAGCAGCACAAGTGACTACTGACAGCACAGCAGCATGAGTGACTACTGACAGCATAGCAGCACAAGTGACTACTGACAGCACAGCAGCATGAGTGAATACTGACAGCACAGCAGCACAAGTGAATACTGACAGCACAGCAGCACAAGTGACTACTGACAGCACAGCAACATGAGTGACTACTGACAGCACAGCAGCATGAGTGACTACTGACAGCATAGCAGCATGAGTGACTACTGACAGCACAGCAGCATGAGTGACTACTGACAGCATAGCAGCATGAGTGACTACTGACAGCATAGCAGCATGAGTGACTACTGACAGCACAGCAACATGAGTGACTACTGACAGCACAGCAGCATGAGTGACTACTGACGGCACAGCAGCATGAGTGACTACTGACGGCACAGCAACATGAGTGACTACTGACAGCACAGCAGCATGAGTGACTACTGACAGCATAGCAGCACAAGTGACTACTGACGGCACAGCAGCATGAGTGACTACTGACGGCACAGCAGCATGAGTGACTACTGACAGCATAGCAGCACAAGTGACTACTGACAGCATAGCAGCACAAGTGACTACTGACAGCACAGCAGCATGAGTGACTACTGACGGCACAGCAGCATGAGTGAATACTGACAGCACAGCAGCACAAGTGACTACTGACGGCATAGCAGCACAAGTGACTACTGACAGCACAGCAGCATGAGTGACTACTGACGGCACAGCAGCATGAGTGACTACTGACAGCATAGCAGCACGAGTGACTACTGACAGCATAGCAGCACGAGTGACTACTGACAGCACAGCAGCATGAGTGACTACTGACAGCACAGCAGCACGAGTGACTACTGACAGCATAGCAGCACGAGTGACTACTGACAGCATAGCAGCACAAGTGACTACTGACAGCATAGCAGCACAAGTGACTACTGACAGCACAGCAGCATGAGTGAATACTGACGGCACAGCAGCATGAGTGAATACTGACAGCACAGCAGCACAAGTGACTACTGACGGCATAGCAGCACAAGTGACTACTGACAGCACAGCAGCATGAGTGACTACTGACGGCACAGCAGCACAAGTGACTACTGACGGCATAGCAGCACAAGTGACTACTGACAGCACAGCAGCATGAGTGACTACTGACGGCACAGCAGCATGAGTGAATACTGACAGCACAGCAGCACAAGTGACTACTGACAGCACAGCAGCACAAGTGACTACTGACGGCACAGCAGCACAAGTGACTACTGACGGCACAGCAGCATGAGTGACTACTGACGGCACAGCAGCACAAGTGACTACTGACGGCACAGCAGCATGAGTGACTACTGACGGCACAGCAGCATGAGTGAATACTGACAGCACAGCAGCACAAGTGACTACTGACAGCACAGCAGCATGAGTGACTACTGACAGCACAGCAGCATGAGTGACTACTGACAGCACAGCAGCATGAGTGACTACTGACGGCATAGCAGCATGAGTGACTACTGACAGCACAGTAGCCAGTCTACACTCCCACTGGCCAGCTGCAGTACACGGTGCAGTGTCCATGTTGTATGCATGAGTTTTACCAAGCTGAATGGTGGATGATACTCAGGACATGTGACGTGTAGTGTGTAGCAGGATGCTGTGTTGTGTGTAGCAGGATGTTGTGCTGTGTGACAGGCTGAATGGTGGATGATACTCAGGACACGTGACGTGTTGTGTGTAGCACGATGCTGTGTTGTGTGACAGGATGGATGTTCGTCAGGCTAATGCCTCAGAACTTTCTTTGGTAGGATAGAAGATGTATTACACCAGCTGGAACCTGGAGGGAAGACTGTGTACCAGCGGTGCACCAGCTGCACTGTGTTTTAGCTGTGTACTCGCAATACTGCATACCAGCTGTGTATGAGCCATACTGTGTACCAGCTGTGTACCAGCTGTGTTCTAGCTGTACTATGTACCAGCAGTTTAGCCCGACCCATTGGAGACATAACACACCTTCTGTCTGGGGGACTACTAGTACTAAACTAAAATTTAACAACAATGAAATGTGACTTTATTCGTGCATTGCTACAGTGACACAAAGTGAAATGTCATAATTACTGCTTTTGCTGTTCTGTAATGACATTCTTTTATCAGAACCAGAACCATTTTTACTGGCCATGCAGGTTTGCACACACACATGGAATCTACTACTTCTACTTTTGGCTGCTGCTGTTAGGGGGCGCCACAGCGGATCATCCGTTTCCATCTCTTCCTGTCTTCTGCTTCTTCCTCTGTCACACCAGCCACCTGCATGTCCTCCCTCACCACATCCATAAACCTCCTCTTTGGCCTTCCTCTTCTCCTCTTCCCTGGCAGCTCCATATTCAGCATCCTTCTCCCAATATACCCAGCATCTCTCCTCCACACATGTCCACACCATCTCAATCTGGTCTCTCTTGCTTTGTCTCCAAACCGTCCAACCTGAGCTGTCCCTCTAATATACTCCTTCCTAATCCTGTCCTTCTTCATCACTCCCAGTGAAAATCTTATCATCTTCATCTCTGCCACCTCCAGCTCCTCCTCCTGTCTTTTCATCAGTGCCACTGTCTCCAAACCATACAACATAGCTGGTCTCACTACCATCTTGTAAACCTTCCCTTTAACTCTTGCTGGGACCCTTCCGTCACAAATCACTCCTGACACTCTTCTCCACCCACTCCACCCTGCCTGCACTCTCTTCTTCACCTCTCTCCTGCACTCCCCATTACTTTGGACAGTTGACCCCAAGTATTTAAACTCATATGCCTCCATCACCTCCACTCCTTGCATCCTGACCATTCCACTGTCCTCCCTCTCATTCACACATAGGTATTCCGTCTTGCTCCTACTGACTTTCATTCCTCTTCTCTCCAGTGCATACCTCCACCTCTCCAGGCTCTCCTCAACCTGCACCCTACTCTCGCTACAGATCACAATGTGATCCACGAACATCATCGTCCATAGAGACTCCTGCCTGATCTCGTCCGTCAACCTGTCCATCACCATTGCAAACAAGAAAGGGCTCAGAGCCGATCCTTGATGTAATCCCACCTCCACCTTGAACCCATCTGTCACCCAACCGCACACCTCACCACTGTCACACTGCCCTCATACATATCCTGCACCACTCCTACATACTTCTCTGCAACTCCTGACTCCCTCATACAATACCACACCTCCTCTCTCGGCACTCTGTCATATGCTTTCTCTAAATCTACAAAGACACAATGTAACTCCTTCTGGCCTTCTCTGTACTTCTCCATCAACATTCTCAAAGCAAACATCACATCTGTGGTGCTCTTTCATGGCATGAAACCATACTGCTGCTCGCTGATCATCACCTCTCCTCTTAACCTAGCTTCTATTACTCTTTCCCATATCTTCATGCTGTGGCTGATCAACTTTATACCTCTGTAGTTGCTACAGTTTTGCACATCGCCCTTGTTCCTGAAAATCGGGACCAGTATGCTTCTCCACTCCGCAGGCATCCTCTCACTTTCCAAGATTGTGTTAAACAATCTAGTTAGAAACCCCACTGCCATCTCTCCTAAACACCTCCATGCCTCCACAGGTATGTCATGAGGACCAACTGCCTTTCCACTCTTCATCCTCTTCATAGCTGCCCTCACTTCCTCCTTGCTAATCCACTGAACTTCCTGATTCACGATCCCCACATCATCCAACCTTCTCTCTCTCTCATTTTCTTCATTCATCAGCCCCTCAAAGTACTCCTTCCACCTTCTCAGCACACTCTCCTCGCTTGTCAGCACCTTTCTATCTGTGTCCTTGATCGCCCTAACTTGCTGCACATCCTTTGCAGCTCGGTCCCTCTGTCCAGCCAATCGGTACAAGTCCTTTTCTCCTTCCTTAGTGTCTATCCTGTCTACAACTCACCATACGCCTTTTCCTTTTCCTTTGCCACCTCTCTCTTCGCTTTACGCTGCGTCTCCTTGTACTCCTGTCTACTTTCTTCATCTCTCTGACTATCCCACTTCTTCTTTGCCAACCTCTTCCTCTGTATACTTTGCTGTACTTCCTCATTCCACCACCAAGTCTCCTTGTCTTCCTTCCTCTGTCCTGATGATACACCAAGTACCTTCCTAGCTGTCTCCCTCACTATTTCTGCAGTGGTTGCCCAGCCATCCAGCAACTCTTCACTACCACCCAGTGCCTGTCTTACCTCCTCCCTGAACTCCACACAACAGTCTTCCTTCTTCAACTTCCACCATTTGATCTTCGGCTCTGCCTTCACTCTCTTCCTCTTCTTGGTCTCCAAAGTCATCCTACAGACCACCATCCGATGCTGCCTAGCTACGTTCTCCCCTGTCACCACCTTGCAGTCTCCAATCCCTTTTAGATTGCGCCTTCTACATAAGATATAGTCCACCTGTGTGCACCCTCCTCCACTCTTGTACATCACCCTGTGCTCCTCCCTCTTCTTGAAATATGTATTCACCACAGCCATTTCCATCCTTTTCGCAAAATCCACCACCATCTGTCCTTCCACATTTCTCTCCTTGACACCATACCTTCCCATCACCTCCTCATCACCTCTGTTCCCTTCACCAACATGTCCATTGAAGTCTGCTCCAATCCAATTACCACTCTCTCCTCCTTGGGTACCCTCTCCACCACGTCATCCTACTCACTCCAGAATTCTTCTTTCTCGTCCATCTCACACCCAACTTGCGGGGCATATGTGCTGATAACATTCAGCAATACACCTTCAATTTCCAGTTTCATACTCATCACTCTGTCTGACACTCTCTTCACCTCCACCATGCTCTTGACATACTCTTCCTTCAGAATTACCCCTACCCCATTTCTCCTCCCATTCACACCATGGTAAAATAGTTTGAACCCACCTCCGATACTCCTGGCCTTACTCCCCTTCCACCTGGTCTCTTGCACACACAGTATACCTACCTTTATTCTTTCCATCATATCAGTCAGCTCTCTCCCTGTACCAGTCATAGTGCCAACA
This sequence comes from Lampris megalopsis, assembly GCA_022114975.2. Taxonomy (NCBI): domain Eukaryota; kingdom Metazoa; phylum Chordata; class Actinopteri; order Lampriformes; family Lampridae; genus Lampris; species Lampris megalopsis. Next base: position 701,411 of record JAJHIY020000708.1, read on the forward strand.
TTCAAAGTTCTGACTCTCACCTCCACATGCCTACCCTTCCTCCTCTCTAGCTGCCTCTGGACATGCCTTCCCCCTCTCCTTCTCCTTCGCCCAACAGTAGCATAGTTTCCACCGGCACCCTGCTGGTCATACTGGTGGTGGTAGTTGGTATCCCGGGCCTCGACCGATCCGGTTTGGAAATCTTATTTATGATCCTCATATTTGATTTAGCAAAGATTTTACGCTGGATGCCCTTCCTGATGCAACCCTCCCCATTTGTCCGGGCTTGGGAACGGCACTAAGAATGCACTGGCTTGTGCATCCTCAGTGGCTGGGTTGCACACACATGGAATGTGACTCTGGTTTGGTGGCCCTCTCAATGTACTTAACATAGAATAACAACACTACAACACAACAACCTTCACACATACACAAGGACTGACTCATACAGGTGACATAAGAGGTGATAAAGTGCAGTGGTGCAGAGAATATATCAGAGTTGCTGATATACTTGTTAGCAGCTTACTGACATACATGTCTGAGCTAGATGGACACGACAGAGTACCAGTATACATACAATGTACAGTACAGTATATCATGTACAGTACAGTATATACATCATGTACAGCACTGTATATACATCATGTCAGTACAGTATATACAACATGTGCAGTACAGTATGTACAACAAGTACAGTACAGTACAGTACATACATCATGTACAGTACAGTATATGCAACATTTGCAGTACAGTATATACAACATGTACAGTACAGTACAGTCTATACATCATGTACAGTACAGGATATACAACATGTACAGTACAGTATATACAACATGTACAGTACAGTATACAATATGTACAGGACAGTATATACATCCTGTACAGTACAGTATATACAACTTGTACTGCACAGTATATACAACATGTACAGTACAGTATATACAACATGTACAGCACAGTATATACATCATGTACAGTACAGTTATGGCTGCACCAGAGGGTCAGTTGATCAACCTCCCATCTATATGCAGACTCATCACCACGCCAGATAGGCCAGTGATGGTTCTGCCGTCCACAGACTTCAGGAGTTTAAGAGACGGGTCACCTGAGGTGCAGTCATTTGTGTAGAGGGAGAAGAGTAGAGGGGTAGAGCACACATCCCTGAGGACAGCAGCGCTGATTGTGCGAGTGCTGGGTGTGATTTACCCCAGCCTCACCAGCTGCCTCCTGTCTGTCAGGAAGTTTTTAATCCACTGGCAGATGGGGGCTGGCACAGTGAGCCAGGTGAGTTTGGAGTAGAGGATATCTGGGATGATGGTCGAGGTGTTGGAAAATGTAGTGCAATCCCATGTTGACTGCATCCGCCACTGACCTGTTTGCTCAGTAGGCAAACTGCAGGGGGTCGAGCAGGGGGCCTGTGATTTCCTACAGGTGGGCCAACACCAGCCTCTTGAAGGATTTCATGACCACAGAGTTTAGGGCAATGGGCCTGTAGTCATTTAATCCTGTCTTACGGGGTTTCTTGGGGACAGGCATGATAGTGGAGCTCTTGAAGCAGGAGGGGACTTCACACAGCTCCAGTGATCTGTTGAAGATCAGTATGAAAATGGGGGCCAGCTGGTCAGCACAGACTTTTAAGACAGGAGGGTGACATGCCATCTGGGCCCAGTGCCTTCCTGGTCTTCTGTCTCTGGAAGAGCTGACACATGTCCTCAACACAGATCCTGAGTATTGGTGGGGGTTTGGTGGGGAGGGGAGAGGGGCTGGCAGGGAGTGCAGTTGCTTGTGTATTGTGGCTGGAGAGGGTGAGGGGTGTGAAAGTTTGCTTTTTCAAACCTGCAGTAAAATTCATTTAGGCTGTCAGTCAGTTGATGGTTCCCTGCAATGTGGTGGGATGGTCTCCTGTCGCTGGTAATGTCTACAGGAGACATCACACCATATCTAAGAAGAAACGGGTATTGCATTGCACATTTTGTTTAATGACTTGTGTTTGCTGGCCAATTAAAAGGCAATACAAAAGGCAAGAATGTTTGGATCGGCCACCAAACAGGACATGGACAGGTCCGCGGTGGTGTAGCGGTCTAAGCATCGGCTTTGTGTCGATGCAGTTGCCCACTGGGGACTGGGGTTCGCGCCTTCGGTCTTGTCAGATCCGACTATGGCCGGACTCGATGAAGCGGCAATAATTGGCAGCGCTGTCTTGGGGAGGGGGGGCGGAGTCGGCTTGTGTTCGTCACATGAATGCGTCTCTGTGTGTGTCGGAAAAAGCAGTGGTTCGGCCTGGAGTCGCCTCGTCACGAAAGTGGCGAGGTGTCTCCTTCCAGACTGCCGGCCGGAGAGATGCAGTTGGCGAACGCATGCAGTACGAGGGTGGGTGTTTGAATTAAAATAGGGATCGATTGGCCACTGAATTGGGAGAAATCAGAAATAAATTAAAAAATTTTTTTTAAAAAAACAAGACAGGGACAGACTACAACAGAGAGTTAGTCTTCAGAGAAAATAATTTGTGCCAACCTGCCCTCCATTCAGGACTTATACAACTCCAGACTCGAATCAGGCAGGCAACATCGCTGCAGACCCATCACACCCTGGTCTGGTCACAACCTGTTCCAACTCCTCCCCTCTGGTAGGCGCTACAGAGCACTGTACCCCAAAACAACCAGATATAAAACAGTTTCTTTCTGTCATTCAAATGAGCGCTTAACACTATCAATAAATCCAACTATGTTGCATAGACTGTACTGCACATGTTGTATATACTGTACTGCACATGTTGTACATACTATACTGTACATGATGTATATACTGTACTGCACATGTTGTATATACTGTACTGTACATGATGTATATACTGTACTGCACATGTTCTATATACTGTACTGCACATGATGTATATACTGTACTGCACATGTTGTATATACTGTACTGTACATGTTGTACATACTATACTGTACATGATGTATATACTGTACTGCACATGTTGTATATACTGTACTGTACATGATGTATATACTGTACTGCACATGTTCTATATACTGTACTGTACATGTTGTATATACTGTGCTATACATGTTGTATATACTGTACTGTACATGATGTATATACTGTACTGCACATGTTCTATATACTGTACTGTACATGTTGTACATACTATACTGTACATGATGTATATACTGTACTTGACATGTTGTACATACTGTACTGTACATGTTGTATATACTGTACTGCACATGTTGTACACACTGTACTGTACATGTTGTTTTCACTGTACTGCATATGTTGTACATTCTGTACTGCACATGTACATACTGTACTGCACATGTTGTATATAATGTACTGTACATGTATATACTGCACATGTATATACTGTACTGTACATGCTGTACATTCTGTATATATTGTACTGTACATGTTGTAATACTGTACTCTACATGATGTATATACTGTACTGTACATGTATGTACTGTACATGTTGTATATACTGTACTGTACATGCTCTGTATATTCTACTGTACATGTATGTGCTGTACATGTTGTATATACTTTACTGTAGATATTGTATATACTGTACATGCTGTATATAATGTGCTGTACATTTATGTACTGTACATGTTGTACATACTGTACTGTACATGCTGAATATACTGTACTGTACATGTATGTTCTGTACGCGTTGTAGGATACTGTACTATACATATTGTATACACTGTACTGTACATGTTGTACATACTGTGCTGTACATTGTATGTATACTGGTACTCTGTCATGTCCATCTAGCTCAGGCATGTGTATGTCAGTAAGCTGCTAACATGTATTTCAGCATCTCTGATATATTCTCTGCACCACTGCACCTTATCACCTCTTATGTCACCTGTATGAGTCAGTCCTTGTGTATACTATGTGTGAAGGTTGTTGTGTTGTAGTCTTGTTATTCTATGTTAAGTACACTGAGGGGGCCACCAAACCAGAGTCACATTCCATGTGTGTGCGAACCTGCACGGCCAGTGAACATGGTTCTGGTTCTGATACCATATGTATGCAAACCTGCACGGCCAGTGAACATGGTACTGGTTCTGATACCATGTGTGTGCGAACCTGCACGGCCAGTGAACATGGTTCTGGTTCTGATACCATGCCATATGTGTTTGTTTATTATAATAATTGCTGCTGCTACATCTTCAACTACTTCTACTTCTATTATAAATACTACTGCTACTACTGCTATTATTACAACTACTGCTGACTGATAACTGGTACTGCTACTATGACTATTATAATAACTTAATAGTCATACATGTAGTACTACTGTTACTACTGCTACTATTATGACAATGACTGTTACAACTACTATGACTATACCACTACTACTACATTATCATATGTAATACTGCTACTCTTACTGAGTGTATGTGTGAATATTTGTGTGTTCAGGCATGGAGCTGACAGCAGAGGGGGAGGCAGAGCTTTCCTCTCTGGTAGATGACCTGCAGCGCCTCCTGCAGGACAAACAGAAGGAACTGCAGCAGATGGCTGATCACACACACACACACCTGGAACAAAGCCTCCAACTCAAACACCTGCAAACACAAGTCAAACAGGTAATACACACACACACACACACACACACACACACACACACACACACACACACACACACACACACACCTGGAACAAAGCCTCCAACGCAAACACAAGTCAAACAGGTAATACACACACACACACACACACACACACACCTGGAACAAAGTCTCCGACTCAAACACCTGCAAACACAAGTCAAACAGGTAACACACACACGCATGCACACACACACACACACACAAATTTGTAAGGCAAATTTGTAATTTATGATATCGGCTACACAAAGAAAACTAACTAGACTTGTGGTGCAAGGCCATTTAGTGCTGTGTGCACAGTTAACACAATTTTAAAATCAGTTCTATTTTGGACGGGGAGCCGATGCAGAGATGTAAGAACATGTGTAATGTGCTTATGCTTTTTAGTTCTGGTGAGAACACGTGCTGCCACATTTTTAATTAACTGTAGGTGGCGCACAACTGATTTTGGGAGGCTGGTGTATAGTCCATTGCAGTAGTCTAGTCTACTTGTTATAAATGCAAGGGTTAATTTCTCACAGTCTGATTTTGATAGAAAGCCCCTTACTTTTGAAATGTTTTAAGATGGTAGAAAGCTGATCTTGTGAGATGACTCATGTGGCTCTTAAACTTTAGATCACCGTCTATGCAGTAGCAGACGGTGCATTTCAGACCTAGGCCTTCGGTGAGACGCCACCTCTTCATAATTACCCAAAGACAACCGTCATATCGCCATGCTTACAATGTTTTAGTCGCAAAAGTGGTTATGTCTGTGAATGTTCTCATTCATCCAGGTCATGGTTATGAGGGGTGAAAAGTCTTCACGGATATATACCAAGTCCAGTAGCACTTGATTCAATTCCTTTGGAAAAGTGGTTATCGTCACAATCATCACCATCATCAAGTTATTTGACACTTTTCACTTTCACAACAGCGACATCGTGTGGCGACATTGTGTAACATACAGCCTTACTGGAAGTAATCCCGCTGGGCATATTATGCTATCAAGAAACTCAACAAACACATCCCAGCCAGACCGCTGGGCATAAAAACAATCAAACATTAAGCAAATCAACTAACTGTACAAAAAATACATTTGACTCACCAGTGTTGTCTATTAGAAGACAAAACCCATTCTCCTTTCTTTCTGGATGAAACGGTCGATCACATGGTCATAGAGCACTCCTTTGGCTTTCAAATCCATCAGAATGTCCTTTTCAATGGCAATGGAGGCCAACGCTGTAAGTCGTGTCTGTCCCGTTGTATTCCCGGAATACGTTTTTATTCTTTTAAGTGCTGAAAATGTCCTTTCAACAGATGCCGTGGAAACCGGGACTGTCACAGCTAAACAAGTGAAATGCTGCACATACGTCTTCCCCAGTTGGGTCCGAGCCGCTAACTGTGGGGTTGGTCTGCCCATCTTTACAATCCTTTGCTTTTCCCCAAACGACCGTCTTGAAAATGGTGTGACTAATAAATCTGCCACCACGTCATTCACGAGTTCTCCTGGAGACATTATTCTCATTCACGGCTAGCTAGCTTAGCTAACTAAATAAAAACCACAAAAGCTAGCTAACATTAGCCACCAACTACCGCGATGCGCTGCAGAACACAACCACAACGGTTTCAACCACAGACCAAGGCGCTGCTGCTGATTGGCTGAACAATCGCTCCCGTAGTCTGTGTGCAGCGAAGGCCCTATGATGCTGGGCAAGTATAAAAGAATACGCCCATCCGCTACACATCAAAATCTGATTGGTTGAGTAATCTATCAATCCAGTATTAACACCTAACTTATTTAGATAGCGGAGACCTTCACTCCAGATGCCGAAGGCGCTGGCAGGAGGAGTCTTCTCACACGGTTACAACAGAGGGAAAAAGCTGATTGGATGATTTTTTTGGCCAAGAGACTGCAAGCGGAGCCTCCCAAATTCGTATGTGTAGTCGAAATCGGAATGTAATGCAATAGGGGGGGGGGGCTGTGTGATGGTCTGGCGGTCTGTCCGGGGTGTCTCCCTGCCTGCTGCCCGATGACTGCTGGGATAGGTTCCAGCATCCCCGCGACCCTGAGAGCAGGATAAGTGGTTCGGATAATAGATGGATGGATGGATGGATGGATGGATTAATAAGTCAAACAATAGTTGAGAAAAGCACTTTACTATTGTTAATATTTTCATTAATGATTTTAGAGAAAAAAGACGGTCTGGCCTGTTTAATTTCTTTGCTCTACTTGTTCAGTCTATCCTTGTAAATTTCATGGTGAACCTGAAGTTTAGTCTTTCTCCACTGTCCTTCTGCCTAGCAACACTCTCTCTTAAGCTGCCTAACAACCACTCCATTTCTCCAGGGGGCTTTTTGTTTTTCACAAGGACATTGGGTGAGTGACTTTTGGATCAATGTGGTTCCCCAAGCTTGATTCAAAAACATGAGAGCTATTGCAATACTCCTACTCACAATTTGCCCCTCCATGTACATATGTGAGTCATCGTTTTCCTCAATAAACTCGATCAAGAACCAGGAAAGAAACAGAATCTCCAATGCACATCTTGGCCAGTGCCTCAGGTGTGCCACAACAGAATACAGGCCTGACATCAGAGGGATTGCTTCATCCCGTCACTCTCACGTCTCTCACTGACTGGTGGATGAACGTCCATATACTTTTGTCCATTTGTCCATCATTAGATGGTTGGTTTTGGACTTGTTTTTTTTTTTCAGAGTGCTTTTTTTTTCTTGTGTGATCCTCAACACAGGCTTTGAGAATCCCAGGCCTAAATGATTACTACTACCACCACCACCACTACTACCACCACCACTACTACTGCTACTGCTACTACTACTAATGATAATGATAATCAGGGGTACACATAACTTCTTTGGTCTGGTTCTCAATGGTACTCAGTCTTTATGCGGCACAGTAATCCTACAACAGCCATTCTCAACCAGTGGGCCGCAGAGCCTCACCCAGTGGGCCATGGAGGTACTGCCCAAATGGTTAGCCAGAATGAAAATATTTGTCTGTCAAGTAGTGATTTCGCGTCTAATTACCCAATACCTAAATGGCCCAGGGATTTGTGTTAATATATATTTTTAATGAAAATACACAACCTTTTTTAAATTAATAAATAATGAAAATAACTGCACATGACTCACATCAGTTAGAGACAAACGTTTTGTCGCTGTTAGTTCCGGTGTCTGAAAGAGAGCGCAAGCAAGCATTTATATTTTATTTCGACTACAGTAAAATGATAGATCGGTTTTTAAAGAGAAAAGGTGATGGAGGGAGGCGAGACTTCTGCAACAGCTAAGATACCAAAGCGTGTGGTCAGAAAATACGACCCTGAATACATTAAATTTGGATTCACAATGGCAGGTAGTGATGCAGAGCCGAAAGCACAATGTGTCGGATGTGGTGAAGTTCTCTCAAATGAATCATTAAAACCATCAAAGCTGCAGAGACACTTAAACACAAACACCCTGGATGTTGGAAAACCAAAAGAATATTTCCAAAGGAAGCAAGACGGGTTTCAAGCACAACAGAAAGCCATAAGTACGCTACCAATGCAATCAAAAGCTGTTCTGAAAGCGAGTTCCCTGGTGGCTGCTCGTGTAGCTCGTAGCAAGAAAGCGTTTACAATCACAGAGGATCTGGTCTGGCCTAGCGCCGTGGATATGTGCCGAGAGTTACTGGGGAGGCAGCGGCAATGAAAATCCAGACCGTGCCGCTGTCGACCGACAAAGTGAGTAGGAGAATTGTTGATATGAGTGATGACATCGAAAGCCAACTTCTGGAGAGAATAAAGGTGCGCCCACATTTTGCCATACAGCTGGACGAGTCCACTGACGTTAGCAACGCAGCTTTATTGCTGGCTTTTGTGAGATACAGCTGGGACAGTAATTTTCACGAAGATCTACTTTTTTGCAAAGAGCTTCCCACCAGAAGCACGGCAGATGAATGCTTCCGCTGCCTTGATAATGACGTCACTGGAAAAGGACTAGATTGGAAACATTGTATCGGTATCTGCACGGACGGCGCTGCATCGATTACAGGAATACATTGTGGTGTTGTCAAGCAAATCCAGGAGAGGGCAGCGGAGGCGAAGTGGATGCATTGTTTCTTACATCGGGAAAATCTGGCTACGAAGAAGATGTCACCAGAGCTGCATGACGTCATTAATGTGCCTGTGAAAACTGTCAAGTATATTAAAAAAAAAACAGTCAACTCTAGATGTTTTGTTGGTGTGTGTGAGAGGACGGATGCAGATCATATGCAGCTCTTGTATCACAGTGACGTAAGGTGGCTTTCAAGAGGACATGTGCTTCATCGCCTGTTTGAACTGAGAAAAGAAGTGCATGCATTTCTTGATGAGAAGCAGTCCTCTCTGACAGAGCATTACATCGATGATGACTTTTGTGCAAAACTAGCCTATTTATCAGACATATCTGATCAGTTGAATCCGCCGAATATGTCAATGCAAAGAAGAAACAGCACTGTGTTTTTGGTTTCAGACAAAATTGAGGGGTTCAAGAAAAAACTCATCCTTTGGAGCAGGAGAGTCAAAGAGGGACGAATGGAAATGTTCTAACTCCTGAGTGAAACTTTGGAAGGTTCTCCTCCTGTTCACATTTCCAGTGTTGTCACCCAGCATTTAACTCGGTTGTCAAATAAATTTTCAGATTACTTCCCAGAAGACCCCCGGAATGGAAATCTTTGGGTTTTAGACCCGTTCTCAGTGGATCCTGCATCTGAAGACATGGCCCTGTCCTTTGTGTTGGAAAACCAGCTGATGGAACTATCAGCTGACAGCAGCCTGAAGCTTCAGCTCACACAAGTTGACCTTGCTTCATTCGGGATATTGGCTGCCAATGATTATCCCTCTCTGTCACAACGGGACATCAAATTTCTGTTGCCTTTCACCACCACATACCTTTGTGAGTCAGGGTTTTCCATTGTGACTGTCAAAAAATCAAAGGCTAGGAACAGACTGCAAGTAACTTTGAATGCTACTCTGCGAATCAGCCTCTCACCCATCCCACCCTGGCTTGATCTGATCATTTCTCAGAAGTAACCCCAAGTATCTCACTGAGGGCAAGTAGAATATTTAATTCAGTCATTGGAGCTGACAGTGACATAGCAACCGTTTACAGATCAGAATACCCCTTTATTTATTTATTTGTTTATAAGGTTTTACATTTATTTTGGTATGTGGGCCCTGACTGTCTTGACACATATCCAAGTGGGCCTTGAGTTACAAAAGGTTGAGAACCCTTGTCCTACAAGCTGTCATCATCACTACCCTCCTGACAGCTGTCCTCACTGTCTTCCTTTCTTTTCAAACATGGCAGATGCAGGTGTAGGCCTACTTCTTTCTCCCTGGTTGAGTCTGTGATTCACTGTTTGCATCCATAAGTCGATAGCTGTCTTCAGCCCAAAAGTCTCTGTTGTCATCTTAGACATGTGGATGTGCATCAGGGATGAGAGGCGAGAGTCTGACAGGCGGAATCTGTACTTGCTTTTTATTATACTGAGATGTGAAAATCCCTTCTCACATGCAGCACTGCTCAAGGGCAGTGTAAGGGACAACAGAAGGACTTTATGAATGTTGGAGGAACTTTCTGAATTACTTGTCTTCACTGTGTTGACCAGGTCATACACAAAGGAGGCTGCCACACGTTCTCCTGCTTGCTTTAAACACATCCATTCTCTTACAATGGAGTCTCTATCAATAGACAAGCTGGCCTCGTATTTCTGGATGATGTTAGCAAGTGTTGTGCTGCCAAAACTGTGGAGGATTTCCTTTCTTGAGTCCAAGTTGAAGGATCAAAAATCAAAAATTGATCACATGACTTAAGGGATTCATATCTGCTTTCAAACTCATGAGTTAGACCTCTCAATACATCAGCCTTGTCCCTGTCATGTGAAACAGTCTCTTTCCTGTACTTGCTTCACTGTCAAGCAACAGTGTCCATGAGCTCATCTTTGCATTCATAATAGTCCATTTATCTTGCTGGAACCTGAGGGAGGTGAACTGTAAATGTTTCCAGGGTCCAGCGTGTTGGCTAGGAAACACTGTTGGAACCTGAGGGAAGTGAACTGTAAAATGTTTCCAGGGTCCAGCATGTTGGCTAGGAAACACTGCTGGAACCTGAGGGAGGTGAACTGTAACATGTTTCCAGGGTCCAGCATGTTGGCTAGGAAACACTGCTGGAACCTGAGGGAGGTGAACTGTAACATATTTCCAGGGTCCAGCATGTTGGCTAGGAAACACTGAAAGTGCTCGGTGCAGATATGTTTTAGGTCACTGTCATCACTGTAGACACTTGAATTTGAATGGCAGGTAACAGCCTCTATATTTTCAACAGGGTCTTGCCTCCATGCAGACCATCAGCTATTGTGAACCTTCTCTAGTTTCACAAAGGCAATGCCATTCTCATCACGTCTTCTTCAGTTGTTCTGTTCTTTTTGCGCCCCCTCTCTGTAAATAAAAGTGCAGCAACTTGACAACAGAGCGATTAAATGGCTCACAGTATGGTACCATGTGATCGATCACCTGACTGTGCAGTTCTCCAGGGTGTGGGCAGTACACAGAATATGCTCAAGGGAATCCCCAATTGCAACCATCTGACACAATTTGGGAACGACCCCATTGTTTGTCCACACCGAGACCAACTTCGTCTTCCACTGATCCCCTAAACTGCAAGTATGGAAGAGCTGCTCCAGTCCGTTCACTATGTCCTGTGCAACTCGGTTCACACCCAAATTAATTAATCCAAGGAAATCTGAGGTAAACTCTCTTTAGCTAGACACACACACAATGTACACAATTTCCTGCTCCACTTGTGTTGTGTCTTCTGAGCCATCAAAGAGCATGCCCCAAAATTCAGCTGCCTTCAATTTTTCACTCAATTCTAAACTGATTGTGTGTGCGATGCTCTGCATGATGCAGGTCCCCCTTCTGGTGAATGATATGCACTCCTGTCATGAACTCCAAGCCTCTTAAAAAGCTCGGTCTCCTCCTCATATGAAGGCATCTGGTGTGCATGTTTGGCTTTGTGAAGGCCAACAGAACAATATGACACAGTGCTTGATGCTGTTCTTCATTCAGTTTGTCCTGCCACGTGTCAGGAGGGCAGGTGGATTTCTGATCCTGCTGCACCTGTTATCAATAGTTTGCACTATGCTCATGTGCTCTTTACGCTTCTCATGCTTTTTAAAAGCTGGATGACTGAAATGTTTTGTTCCTATATAAAAGGTGCTGCTTTTATCCACGAGATTGGGATTTTCACGGCATACGTTGCACCACATCTCTGTGTGGTCGTCATGTGTTTGGAGCCAGGCTACTTCCTGCAGCCACTTTTCCGCAAATTCACATTTTTTATGTACAGGTTCAGTCTGGCATTTCTTTGGAGGTGGCGCAGCACTAAAGTAATTACTTAATGCACCGTGCTTCTTGGACATTTTGATGAATGGACGAAAATCCTAAAAGCAGAGAAAAAAATGTAACATTAAGCTAGTTGTAACGTAAGCTAACTATTTGCTGGAGCTCAAGGTTTAACAGTTAACCTTGATAGCTTGGAAAAAACTTCATCCACTTAATCAAGAAGGAAGGCTAAAAGTTGCACGATTAACAACTGATTATTAAAACTGACACATGCCCTGTGATGGCCTGGTGGACTGTCCAGGGTGTCTCCCTGCCTGCCACCCAATGACTGCTGGGATAGGCTCCATCTTTTCATATTATTTGCTGCGCATCATTTATTTTGACCATGCATGCACACCTGTTATGTGTACTTCTGTTAATAACAATAATAATGTGATAATAATAATAGTAAAAATAAAAATAATAATGATAGTAATAATAATAATAATTGTAATAGCAGCAACAGCAACATCTGCACAAAAAACAACTTTTACTGGTGCAATGGAACCCCCCTGGACGTTTTGGCCCTTGGCCTGGCATGCATGACATAATTTGGCCCTTGGGGAAAAGTAATTGGGGAACCCTGGTGTACACCATCTACAGGCCAGTGGCCACTCTTTCAAGGATGAGGATGTGCACATCCTTGATAGGGAGGAGCACTGGTTTGAATGAGGAGTCAAAGAGGCCATCTATTTGAAGAGGGAATGACCATCCCTGAACGGGGGGCTAAGAGTACATCTGTCACCATCTTACAATGCTGTGATTGCAACTATTCCCCAATCCTCTATGAATAGTCCACATGACCATTGTAACTCTAGTTAATGGTCACATCCATATTTTCACTGTATTGATTATAAAGGTGGGGACACCTGCAGTCAGGTGAGACTGAAGAAGTCACTTAGATGAAGATGAAACGTTTCTGTCATTAAACGTTGTGTCCAGATGAGCTGATTCAGCTTCCTGTGATGTGATTCAGCTTCTGGGAACAGTGAGTAAGTCGTGCTGGCTCCAACATGAGCATAGGTTTGATGTGCAGGGTTTGATGTGCAGGGTGCGCCGTGTTTCACCAGTCACTGCTATTTTATGACTGCAGTGCGATAGTTTCTGGATTCATCATTACACCAAACTATGTTAGAATACATAGATTTGCTTTACCTCTGTCTGCCCTCATATCTCTGTCTCTCTCTGTCTCTCTCTCTTTCTCTCTCTCTCTCTTTCTCTCTCTCTTTTTCTCCCTCTCTCCCTCTCTCGCTCTCTCTCTCTCTGTCATGAGTCTGTCATGAGGCACGAGTCGCAAGGCACATGGTATAGATGGTTTACCTGTTGATTTCTATAAGTCTTTTTGGCCAGTGCTGAGAGGGGATTTGTTGACTATCCTGAGGAACAGTGCAACTGAGGGGCGGTTGCCTCAGAGTTGCAGAAGGGCCGTCATTACTCTCTTGCCGAAGAAAGGGGTTTTGCAAGACATTAAGAACTGGCAGCCAGTGTCTCTGCTCTGCACTGATTACAAGATCTTTTCGAAGGTGTTAGCAAACAAACTGAGAAAAGTGATGAAGGAGGTTATCAATGTTGACCAGACTTACTGTGTGCCCGGTAGGCTGATCACCGACAACATTACATTAATTAGGGATGTTTTGGACATCTTTAGTTCATTGGGAGTTGAAACTGGTCTTATTGCCATAGGTCAAGAAAAGGCTTTTGACCGGGTTGAACACCAGCACTTGTGGCAAACCAAGAAAGCTTTTGGTTTCAGCCTAGGTTTTATAGCTAAGATCAAGGTTTTGTACAGTGACATTGAGAGTGTACTTTCAATTAACGGTGGTTTGAGTGCTCCTTTGAAGGTTCAAAGGGGAATTAGGAAGGGATGTTCTTTGCCTGGAATGTTGTACTCCCTGGCCATTGAGACCCTTTTGCATAAATTGAAGTGTGAGTTACCTGGAGTTGCTTTTGCCAGTTGCAGCGCAACTTTTATGTAGCTGTGTTTGTAAAGGACCAAAGAGACGTTGATGTCTTAGTGAAAATGTTAACAAGTTTGGTAAGATATCATCAGCTAGGGTAAACTGGGGAAAAAGTGAGGCACTGATGGTAGGAGACTGAATGGTAAGCTCATGTTACCTGGGGAGTTAACATGGAAAAGGGAAGGGATGAATATTTGGGAGTGTTTATGGGGAATTAAACTTTTTCAAATAAGAATTGGGAGAATGTTTTGGAAAAAGTAGAAGGGCGTCTTAGGAAATGGAAATGGATTCTACCAAAACTGTCATATAGGGGTCACATTTTAGTGATCAACAACCTGGTGTCATCAACTCTATGGCACCGATTAACATGCGTTGATCCCCCAACCAACCTCCTGGCTAAGATTCAGGCTGTGCTGGTGAACTTTTTCTGGGACAACTTGCACTGGATTCCTCAGAGTGTGCTGTACCTTCCTAAAGATGAAGGGGGTCAACAGCTGATCCATCTGGCCAGCAGGGGTGCAGCCTTCCGCCTCCAGTTCATTCAGAGATTGTTCACTGGGCCTAGAGACTTAGTGTGACCGGCAGCCTGAGCAATACTTCAACGTTATTCTGGACTCAGAATAAACTTACCTTTGTTTTTAATGGATATTAACAACTCAAACCTCAACAGATTGCCTGGTTTTTATCGTGGGCTCATAAGAGTGTGGAATATGTTCTAGAAGGAGAGAATGGGCTGTTCTGACTCCCCGAGCTGGATTATAAAAGAGCCAGTGGTGTATGATGGGCGTATGGACACGTTCTGCGACATTGGACCCACTGTATCAAAACTGTTCTGCAGGGCAAAGGTCGTCACGTTGGGTCAGGTGGTGGAGCTGGCTGGGCCCAATCTTGACAATGCTGCTGCACTAGCGTCTCACCTGGGAGTGAAATCTACATGCACCATTAGTCGGGTACTATTTAAGTGGAACAGTCAGCTCACAGAAAAAGAACAGGAACAAAGAAAAACTGAGTGGTCGGACTGATACACCCTGTAGAGCCCAGCTGGGCTTGGGAGAGATTGTGAAGCCAGTTTGGAGGGGTTTATACAAACCACAAGTAATTAAAAAAGCTGATGATCTGCGGTGGAGGGTCTTGCATGGCATAGTGGCGGTCAGGGCTTTTGTTTCTGTGCTAGACCCTAATGTGAATGACAGCTGTCCCTATTCTGCCCAGAGAGAAACAGTTTTCCATTGTTTTTTAGAATGCGTGAGGATTACACCCCTGTTTTTGATACTAGAACATTTATTTAGATCATCTGGGGGAAGTTTTTGCAAACAGAACTTTATTTTTGTTTGCAAATACAGCCAACACTTAAAATATGAATGCCAATTCTTGGACTTCATTGCAGGGCAAGCAGAGATGTCCATTTATGTGAGCCGGAAAGAAAGAATTGAAGAGTGTGTAGAATGTGATTTTGAACTGTTGTTTAGCAGGATGATCCAGGCCAGGATAACTGTTGTTTAGCAGGATGATCCAGACCAGGATAACTGTTGTTTAGCAGGACGGTCCAGACCAGGATAACTGTTGTTTAGCAGGATGATCCAGGCCAGGATAACTGTTGTTTAGCAGGATGATCCAGACCAGGATAACTGTTGTTTAGCAGGACGGTCCAGGCCAGGATAACTGTTGTTTAGCAGGACGGTCCAGGCCAGGATAACTGTTGTTTAGCAGGATGATCCAGACCAGGATAACTGTTGTTTAGCAGGATGATCCAGACCAGGATAACTGTTGTTTAGCAGGATGGTCCAGGCCAGGATAACTGTTGATTAGCAGGATGGTCCAGACCAGGATAGCTGTTGTTTAGCAAGATGGTCCAGGCCAGGATAACTGTTGATTAGCAGGATGGTGCGGACCAGGATAACTGTTGTTTAGCAGGATGGTCCAGGCCAGGATAACTGTTGTTTAGCAAGATGGTCCAGGCCAGGATAACTGTTGATTAGCAGGATGGTGCGGACCAGGATAACTGTTGATTAGCAGGATGGTCCAGGCCAGGATAACTTATGTTTAGCAGGATGGTGCGGGCCAGGATAACTTATGTTTAGCAGGATGGTCCAGGCCAGGATAAGGTAGATTTTAAGTATTACAAAGCAGTGAAGGATGTGGACACATTCACACCATGTGGTGTTATAAAGGTGCTGTGTTCCACCAGAGAGGTGGAGCTGGTGTCTGCTGCAGGTCTCGGATAAAGGGGGTCTTAACCTGTTTTTTATGTTTTGTCTTGTTGTTGAATCATTATTGTTGGGATTGTTAAAAGATGCCTGTTACGTTTTTTTTTGTAATTTGACAAATATGGTTTATATTGTTAAAAAGCTTTCAAGTCTGTTTTTTGTTAAATAAAGACTTGTTTTAAAAATTCAAATCCCCCCCCCCCTTGTCTGTCTCACTCTGTCTCTCTATGTCTCTCTGTTTCTCTATGTCTCTGTCTCTCTCTCTTGGTCTCTCTCTGTCTGTCTCTGTTTCTCTGTCTGTATGTCTGTATGTCTCTCTATGTCTGTCTGTGTCTCTCTCTATCTCTCTCTCTTTCTATGTCTCTCTATGTGTCTCTATGTTTCTCTATATTTCTGTGTCTCTCTGTGTCTTTATGTCTCTCTATGTGTCTCTGTGTGTCTCTATTTGTCTCTCTATGTGTCTCTGTGCATCTTTATGTGTCTCTGTGTGTCTCTATGTGTCTTTATGTCTCTCTCTATGTGTCTCTGTGTGTCTCTGTGCATCTTTATGTGTCTCTGTGTCTCTATGTGTCTCTATGTGTCTTTATGTCTCTCTCTATGTGTCTCTGTGTGTCTCTATGTGTCTCTGTGTGTCTCTATGTGTCTCTGTGTCTGTCTATGTGTCTCTGTGTGTCTCTATGTGTCTCTGTGTCTGTCTATGTGTCTCTGTGTGTCTCTATGTGTCTCTGTGTCTCTATGTGTCTCTGTGTGTCTCTATGTGTCTCTGTGTGTCTATGTGTCTCTGTGTGTCTCTATGTGTCTCTGTGTCTCTATGTGTCTCTGTGTGTCTCTATGTATCTCTGTGTCTGTCTATGTGTCTCTGTGTGTCTCTATGTGTCTCTGTGTGTCTCTATGTGTCTCTGTGTGTCTCTATGTGTCTCTGTGTCTCTATGTGTCTCTGTGTGTCTCTATGTGTCTCTGTGTGTCTCTGTGTGTCTCTCTATGTGTCTCTGTGCATCTTTATGTGTCTCTGTGTCTCTATGTGTCTCTCTGTCTCTCTATGTGTCTCTGTTTGTCTCTGTGTGTCTCTATGTGTCTCTCTGTCTCTCTATGTGTCTCTGTTTGTCTCTGTGTGTCTCTATGTCTCTCTGTGTCTCTCTATCTCTCTCTCTTTCTATGTCTCTCTATGTGTCTATGTTTCTCTATATTTCTGTGTCTCTCTATGTGTGTTTTATGTCTCTCTATATGCCTCTCTGTGTGTCTCTATGTGTCTCCGTGTGTCTCTGTGTGTCTCTGTGTCTCTCTATGTGTGTTTTATGTCTCTCTATATGCCTCTCTGTGTGTCTCTATGTGTCTCTGTGTGTCTCTGTGTCTCTCTATGTGTCTCTGTGTGACTCTATGTGTCTCTTTGTCTCTCTATGTGTCTCTGTGTCTCTCTATGTGTCTCTGTGTCTCTCTATGTGTGTTTTATGTCTCTCTATATGCCTCTCTGTGTGTCTCTATGTGTCTCTGTGTGTCTCTATGTGTCTCTGTGTCTCTCTATGTGTCTCTGTGTGTCTCTATGTCTCTCTATGTGTCTCTGTGTGTCTCTGTGTCTCTCTTCGTGTCTCTATGTGTCTCTATGTTTCTCTGTGTGTCTATGTGTCTCTGTTTGTCTCTGTGTGTCTCTGTGTCTCTGTGTGTTTCTATGTGTCTCTAGGTGTTGGGCTGGATTGGTGAAGGGGAGGTGATGTTAGCGTCCTGCATGCTAAACTCCAGCTGTCTGTCTGAGGCAGAGCAGCTTCAGAGAGAGCATGAGCGCCTCCAACAGGCCATTGAGGTAACAACGCACACACACACACACACACACACACACACACACAGGCGTGCGTACGCACACACACACACACACACACACACACACACACATACTTGCACACAGACATAGCAATGCACGGATACATGGTTTTCAGTTCTGATCCGGTTCTGTTGTCAGGGTTCTGAAAGCTGGGTTCTGATAGCTAGGTCTGGATGTCAGGGTTATGATAGCTGGGTCTGGATGTCAGGGTTCGGATAGCTGGGTCTGAATGTCAGGGTTATGATAGCTGGGTCTGGATGTCAGGGTTATGATAGCTGGGTCTGAATGTCAGGGTTATGATAGCTGGGTCTGGATGTCAGGGTTCGGATAGCTGCGTCTGGATGTCAGGGTTATGATAGCTGGGTCTGGATGTCAGGGTTCGGATAGCTGGGTCTGGATGTCAGGGTTATGATAGCTGGGTCTGGATGTCAGGGTTCGGATAGCTGGGTCTGGATGTCAGGGTTCGGATAGCTGCGTCTGGATGTCAGGGTTATGATAGCTGGGTTCTGATGTCAGGGTTCTGATAGCTGACTTGTGATGTCAGGGTTCTGATAGCTGGGTTCTGATGTCAGGGTTCTGATAGCGGGGTCTGGATGTCGGGTTTGACTGTGTGAACATTTCATTCTCATTTGCGACTGGAAGCAGATGTCTGCAGAGTGTCAGAAGTATTCAGGAGCTTGTGTGAACAACAGTTCAGCCTAAGCAGCCTCTATTTTAGTCACTTTTCCAACAGCCTGGTAACACAAGAGTGATGGCAGTCACTGTGCTGGACCAGCGCTGTCTTGAAAACTCACCTTATCCTCTCGTCACAGTCACTGCACGCCACTTTCTACACAAACAACACAAAACGTCATGAGCCAACACGCAGGGGCGCCTCCACAGCTCAGTGGTTACAGTGCATATCACATGGTCGCAACATCACCGGCTGGATTCGAACCAGTGACCTGTGTTACATGTCATACCCCTCTCTTCTCCCGTCTTTCCTGTCTATACTGTCGCTATCGAATAAAGCAGAAATGCCGAAAAATTAAAAAAAAAAAAAAAGAGTGAACAATCTGAGTTAGATAGCTAGCTGCAGAACTCATCACCAAGCTGCCTTCTGAGTCCACAGCTGAGTACTGGATGTGGATCAGGTGGGAGGGGCCTTCGTCAGTTAGATTGCGTTGTCTTCTCATATCCCTTTATTTAGGAAAAAAACACGTTATTTGGTACATTTTCATTGCGCCCCTAAAGTTTTTTATGTGGTCCTAAATTTTTCAACAGTGCTGCTTGAAGCAGCACTAAGCCCTGGATCTCTGCCGATACTGACACTGACCGACACTACAGCTCTCCTTTCTTGAATTTTATTACAAACCCCAATTCCAGTGAAGTTGGGACGTTGTGTAAAATGTTAATAAAAACAGAATACAATGATTTGCAAATCCTTTTCCACCTATATTCAATTGAATACACTACAAAGACAAGATATTTAATGTTCAAACTGATAAACTTTATTGTTTTTTTGCAAATATTCAAATATCTTGTCTTTGTAGTGTATTCAACTGAATATAGGTGGAAAAGGATTTGCAAGTCATTGTATTCTGTTTTTATTCACGTTTTACACAACGTCCCAACTTCATTGGAATTGGGGTTTGCATTATTATTACTTATATTATTATTATTTTTTGGGGAATTTCCCCCCTTTTTCTCCCTAATTACACTTGGCCAATTACTCCACTCTCTGAGCCGCCCCGGTCTCTGCTCCACCCCCTCTGCTGATCCGGGGAGAGCTGCAGACTACCACATGCCTCCTCCCTTACATGTGGCGTCACCAGCCACTTCTTTTCACCTGACAGTGAGGAGTTTCACCAGAGAGACATAGCGCGTGGGAGGATCACACTATTCCCCCCAGTTCCCCCTCCCTCTGAACAGGTGCCCGACTGACCAAAAGAGGCGCTAGTGCAGCAACCTGGACACATACTCACATCCGGTTTCCCACCCGCAGACACGGCCAATTGTGTCTGTTGGGACGCCTGACCAAGCTGGAGGTAACAGGGATTCCAACCACCGATCCCGTGTTGGTAGGCAACGGAATAGACCACATAGCTACCTGGACGCCCCCCCCCCCAATTATTATTATTTTTGTTGTTGGTATTCAGAATCAGGAACACTTTGTCATTTCATTTCATGAACTTACTTACATGAAATTAAATGAAACATGGTTTTGCCCAGCCCATAGCAATGCAACACCAAGACAAAACCACATCCAAGAACTACAAGAACCACCAGAACACATATATCCAAACTAACACATTTACCTAAACTAACAAACGAACGCCAGGTAGCATTGGCTAGCAGTTAGTTTAGCCTGCCCCGCTTCCACGTCCTGTCAGACCGCCCTCAGTGTTTCCTCTTTGGGCGCAACTCTGGTCAGGGCCGTGGTCCTTGGGCCCACAGGATGCAGCAGACCAGGCTCCCTCAGCTGATCCAATGCTAGCTCTCCCAGCGAGACACCTTTGACACACCTCCCCTCACTCCACACGACGACTCTAAAAACACAGTCAAGGCTAGGCGAGGCTGCCGCCAGACCACCTTCGGTGCTATCGGAACTACGGTTCTGCATGGGCTAGCAGTTAGCTTAGCCTGTCCCCCTTCCAGGTCCTGTTGGACTGCCCTCGGTGTTACCTCTTTGGGCGCAGCTCCAGGCAGGGCCGTGGTCCCTGGGCACACAGGACGCAGCAAGCTCTCCCAGCTGAATTAGCACCAGCTCTCCCAGCCATCAAACAAAGACAAACTTAGACGCAGACATGGACAAAGACACTGCATGGACGGTACTGGGTGAGGCTGCCGCAAATGTGAATTCGCGCCACCATCTTCCTGCTGTTATGTGAATTATGTGTAACGTTACATGAGGCTGTTTTACACCACATAGCACTTCTTATTAACTACTACTTCTACTTTTGGCTGCTGCTGTTAGGGGTCGCCACAGCAGATCATCTGTTTCCATCTCTTCCTGTCCTCTGCGTCTTCCTCTGTCACACCAGCCACCTGCATGTCCTCCCTCACCACATCCATAAACCTCCTCTTTGGCCTTCCTCTTCTCCTCTTCCCTGGCAGCTCCATATTCAGCATCCTTCTCCCAATATACCCAGCATCTCTCCTCCACACATGTCCAAACCATCTCAATCTTGTCTCTCTTGCTGTGTCTCCAAACCGTCCAACCTGAGCTGTACCTTTAATGTACTCATTCCTAATCCTGTCCTTCTTCATCAGTCCCAATGAAATCTTATCATCTTCAAGTCTGCCACCTCCAGCTTCACCTCCTGTATTTTCATCAGTGCCACTGTCTCCAAACCATACAACATAGCTGGTCTCACCACCATCTTGTAAACCTTCCCTTTAACTCTTGCTGGGACCCTACTCTTCTCCACCCACTCCACCCTCCCTGCAGTCTCTTCTTCACCTCTCTTCTGCACTCCCTGTTACTTTGGACAGTTGACCCCAAGTATTTAAACTCATATGCCTTCGTCACCTCTACTCCTTGCATCCTCACCATTCCACTGTCCTCCCTCTCATTCACACATAGGTATTCTGTCTTGCTCCTACTGACTTTCATTCCTCTTCTCTCCAGTGCATACCTCCACCTCTCCAGGCTCTCCTCAACCTGCACCCTACTCTCGCTACAGATCACAATGTCATCCACAAACATCATCGTCCATAGAGACTCCTGCCTGATCTCGTCCGTCAACCTGTCCATCGCCATTGCAAACAAGAAAGGGCTCAGAGCCGATCCTTGATGTAATACCACCTCCACCTTGAACCCATCTGTCATTCCAACCACACACCTCACCACTGTCACACTTCCCTCATACATATCCTGCACCACTCCTACATACTTCTCTGCAACTCCCGACTCCCTCATACAATACCACACTTCCTCTCTCGGCACCCTGTCGTATGCTTTCTCTAAATCTACAAAGACACAATGTAACTCCTTCTGGCCTCCTCTATACTTCTCCATCAACATTCTCAAAGCAAACATCACATCTGTGGTGCTCTTTCCTGGCATGAAACCATACTGCTGCTCGCTGATCATCACGTCTCCTCTTAACCTAGCTTCTATTACTCTTTCCCATATCTTCATGCTGTGGCTGATCAACTTTATACCTCTGTAGTTGCTACAGTTCTGCACATCACCCTTGTTCTTGAAAATCGGTACCAGTATGCCTCTTCTCCACTCCTCAGGCATCCTCTCACTTTCCAAGATTGTGTTAAACAATCTAGTTAAAAACCCCACTGCCATCTCTCCTAAACATCTCCATGCCTCCACAGGTATGTCATCAGGACCAACTGCCTTTCCACTCTTCATCCTCTTCATAGCTGCCCTCACTTACTCCTTGGTAATCCACCACACTTTCTGATTCACTATCCCCACGTCATCCAACCTTCTCTCTCTCTCATTTTCTTCATTCATCAACCCCTCAAAGTACTCCTTCCACCTTCTCAGCACACTCTCCTCGCTTGTCAGCACATTTCCATCTCTATCCTTCATCACCCTGACCTGCTGCACATCCTTCCCAGCTCGGTCCCTCTGTCTAGCCCAGTAGTACTCAGCCTTGCAGTGCTCATGAGCCACATTGACAAAAAATATTTTTGCGAGAGCCAAAATCCAAAAACGTCCCCTTCCTCCCTGAAACAATTCTGCATTTGAGAATAAGGATAATAGTAATATGTTATTAAGGAATGAAAACATGTAGACATGCAGGTGGCTGGTGTGACAGAGGTAGATGCAGAAAACAGGAAGATATGGAAACTGGTGATCTGCTGTGGCGACCCCTAACGAAAGCAGCCGAAAGTAGTAGTAGTAGTAATAGTAGTAGTTATTAAGGAATGAAAAGTATGATGTACAGTAAAGTAACTAATTTATTATTATTATCATTGCAACCACAAATGTCATTACTGACAGTGTTTGAGCAGTATCAATAAACAATCATTACTTAATAATTTCCAAATGCTGATCACAAAGTCCATAACAGCATAACACACAGCACATTGCTGATCATCACAGTCCATAACAACATAACACACAAAACATTGCTGATCACCACAGTCCATAACAACATAACACACAACACATTGCTGATCATCACAGTCCATAACAACATAACACACAACACATTGCTGATCATCACAGTCCATAACATCATACCACACAGCACATTGCTGATCATCACAGTCCATAACAGCATAACACACAGCACATTGCTGATCATCACAGTCCATAACAACATAACACACAGCACATTGCTGATCATCACAGTCCATAACAACATAACACACAAAACATTGCTGATCGCCACAGTCCATAACAACATAACACACAGCACATTGCTCATCATCACAGTCCATAACAACATAACACACAACACATTGCTGATCATCACAGTCCATAACAACATAACACATAACACATTGCTGATCATCACAGTCCATAACAGCAGGTAACGCAACACATTGCTGATCATCACAGTCCATAACAGCATAACACACAGCACATTGCTGATCATCACAGTCCATAACAACATAACACACAACACATTGCTGATCATCAAAGTCCATAACATCATACCACACAGCACATTGCTGATCATCACAGTCCATAACAACATAACACACAGCACATTGCTGATCATCACAGTCCATAACAACATAACACACAACACACTGCTGATCATCATAGTCCATAACAACATAACACACAGCACATTGCTGATCATCACAGTCCATAACAACATAACACACAACACACTGCTGATCATCACAGTCCATAACAGCATAACACACAGCACATTGCTGATCATCACAGTCCATAGCAACATAACACACAGCACATTGCTGATCATCACAGTCCATAACAACATAACACACAGCACATTGCTGATCATCACAGTCCATAACAACATAACACACAGCACATTGCTGATCATCACAGTCCATAGCAACATAACACACAGCACATTGCTGATCATCACAGTCCATAACAGCATAACACACAGCACATTGCTGATCATCACAGTCCATAACAGCATAACACACAGCACATTGCTGATCATCACAGTCCATAACAACATAACACACAGCACATTGCTGATCATCACAGTCCATAACAGCATAACACACAGCACATTGCTGATCATCACAGTCCATAACAGCATAACACACAGCACATTGCTGATCATCACAGTCCATAACAACATAACACACAGCACATTGCTGATCATCACAGTCCATAACAACATAACACACAGCACATTGCTGATCATCACAGTCCATAACAGCATAACACACAGCACATTGCTGATCATCACAGTCCATAACAGCATAACACACAGCACATTGCTGATCATCATAGTCCATAACAGCAGGTAGTCTGCCTCTTTTCCCTGTGACGTTCCCCTTTCTCTCTCCTGTCTTCCCCCCGAAGGGAAAAAATAACAGACTTTAAGTTCTAATGTGGCCTACATTAGTATTTCAGACTAGAAGGGGTTGTCAGAAGAGCAACGTTGAACTTACTTCACTCAGAGGGATTTCTGACACTCCTTCTGCTGCGCAAGGGATTTGTAGTCGGGCTCTGCGCTGGAAACGGTGATCCGAAGGGCCTCTGTTGTGTGCCAAAGACTCAATCTGATTCAGTTGTGACATTTTATTTTTGAGAGCACAGAGAATGCTGCTTCACACCACTATGTGGACGGAAACATTGAGATGATGTGTCTTGCAAGTCTGGATATGCTTGGAAGATGCCCCACCCATTTCCAGAAGTCCACAACATTTTCAATCCGAAACTGACGCTGAAGTTCATTTGAGCCCTTTAACCCCACAAGCTCCATCTGAAGCTGCACAAGTCCAAGCTGATCGCTTATTTACTTGATTTCATCAACCTCAATCGGGAATGGGTTTTTCACAAGTAGAAAAACATTGCCTTGATCCTTGAAGTTGCAGAATCTTGATTTGTGGTTTTGCTTAAGTTCAGTTAGCACATCACAGAATTGTGACTGACAGGACAGGGCAGCATCCGCATGCAGCATCACTTTCTGGTTATTCTTAGTCAATTGCTGCCCTACCTACACCAAAACAACATCTTTGAAAGATATCAATCAGGTTTTAAGGCTTATCATAGCACAGAATCTGCCTTGCTGAAAGTGTACAATGTACTCCTCCTCTCTATTGACTCCGGTGACAGTGCCATTCTAATTCTTCTGGACCTCAGCACGGCGTTTGATACTGTGGGTCATGGCATTTTAATAGACCGTCTCCAGTACGGGGTTGGTGTTGATGGCTCTGCCTTGGAATGGTTCACATCCTACCTCAAAAATGGAAGCTTCTCCATTAATAGGCAATTTTTCCTCTCCCCCAGCTAGTCTGTCTTGTGGGGTCCCACAAGTTTCTATCCTAGGTCCCATACATTTCTCTATATACATGCTTCCCCTTGGTAAAAACATTCAAAAATATGACATTTCTTCCCACTGTTATGCTGATAACACTCAGCTTTATCTCCCTCTGAAACCAAACTATCAGTCCAATGTAGTCAGCCTCTTGAACTGCCTTGAGGGCATAAAGTGCTGGATGGCACAAATGTCCTAAAGCTGAATGAAGGCATTTCTGAAGTTGTCTTGTTTGGCCCTCCTGACTCTGTTTAAGTATTTGCCAACACTCTTGGCAACTGTCCACCCTTGTCAAACCTCATGTCAAAAACCTTGGTGTGGGGACGTCTGGGTAGCATAGCAGGCTATGCCATTGCCTACCAACATGGGGATCGTCGGATTGAATCCCCGTGTTACCTCCGGCTTGTTCGGGTGTCCTACAGACACAACTGGCCATGTCTGTGGGTGGGAAGCTGGATTTGGGTATGTCCCCTGGTCGCTGTACTAGCGCCTCCTCTGGTCGGTTGGGGCACCTGTTCAGGGGGGAGGGGGAACTGGGGGGAATAGCGCGACCCTCCCATGCGCTACGTCCCCCCTGGTGAAACTCCTCACTGTCAGATGAAAAGAAGCGGCTGTTGACTCCACATGTATCGAAGGAGACATGTGGTAGTCTGCAGAGACGGTGGAGCAGCGACTGGGAAAGCTTGGAAGAGTGGGGTAATTGGGCAGATACAATTGGGGAGAAAAAAAGGGGGGGGACCTTGGTGTGATATTTGATTTAGCCTTCAGGTTTGACAGGCAAGTTAGCGCAGTAGTGAAAGCCAGTTTTTTTCAGCTTCGTACTATCACCAAAATCAAGCCGTTTCTCTCTTTAAAAATCATTCACACTTCGATATCCTCACGCTTGGACTACTGTATAAATAAATTTGTCTTGACTTGACTACTCTCTGTCTCTGTCTATGTCTGACCCTGTCTCTTTCTTTCCCAGGCTCTCCTCCATGCTGACTCTCTCCAGAGGACCCACCAGGTGGCTTTAGCACTGCAGCAGAGAGCAGAGCTGCTGGTTCGGTATGTTACATATTGAGACATGACCGATCTGGTAAAGGCTGATTCTGGGTAAAACAGTTCAGGTCTTCATGGAGAGTTGGTGCATAGCAATGGAGAAATCTCAGCTCATACAGTGTTGAATTATTTGAGGGGAAAAGTAAAGGCGGTCATCATATCATTACCATTATTCTGAGATGGGAGTCTATCATCCAGCGAGTTAATCTTTCTTAAAGCTCATGTAATCAGTCTACCAACAGAGGGATTTCTCTGACTGGACATTCCAGTACAATCATTTGATGACAATGTTGGAATTAAATCTTGCTATTAGTTCTAAATATATAAAACATAGACCAAGTCTCTTTAGCTAAATGAATGAAGTGAAGCTACAAATACACACAGGACCAGCGCGTTCATGCTTAACATACATTTATAATTAACAGAAAGACACACAGCTAAGATTATCACACCACACACCACAAAGACACGGGGAGACTAACAGTAGGACTATGTATGGTAGATGAAATGGATGTGAATGTAATTTATGGAGTTAATTCCACCGATTGAAACGTGTTATGTTAGAGAAGTTGAGTTAAGCCAATTAAGGAGTATTCACAGAGAAACTGCTTGAAACGGAATAAGTCAGTTGGAGTGGTAGAATTAAAGGCACCAGGACAAGGAGCAAGTCAGTGGAGGTGGTGAGGGTCCTGGTCTGCTCTGGAGTCAGCTGCTGAGGACAAGAGGGATGATGGCACATCCGGTCTGGATGGGATGGATAGAAGGGTTGGAGGGTTGGAGTGGGAGCAGCAGGGTCAGAGAGGAGCCCATTGAGCCCGTTACTCAGGTAACGGTTCTGATAGGAACTTTGTCTTACTGGCCCCCAATCAGGATGATCCAGGAGGCCGGACCACTTCCTGAGGTGGAGAAGTAGCTGGAATTCACGTTACTGGTTCAGTGTTTACATTCTGTTTTGTTGACAGAATCAGTTAATGAATTATTCTGATAGTGGATTTGTAAAGTTCAGGCTGAGATGAGCAGAAATTAGACTAAACACACCAAAACCTACCATTAACTCAGTAAACCCATTCAGATATTTACCAAATTGGCTATGGTTCAACAAGTTCACCAGGAGGATAAGGATGGTTCAACAAGTTCACCAGGAGGATAAGGATGGTTTAACAAGTTCACCAGGAGGATAAGGATGGTTTAACAAGTTCACCAGGAGGATAAGGATGGTTTAACAAGTTCACCAGGAGGATAAGAATGGTTCAACAAGTTCACCAGGAGGATAAGAATGGTTCAACAAGTTCACCAGGAGGATAAGGATGGTTTAACAAGTTCACCAGGAGGATAAGAATGGTTTAACAAGTTCACCAGGAGGATAAGGATGGTTTAACAAGTTCACCAGGAGGATAAGGATGGTTTAACAAGTTCACCAGGAGGATAAGAATGGTTCAACAAGTTCACCAGGAGGATAAGGATGGTTTTAACAAGTTCACCAGGAGGATAAGGATGGTTTAACAAGTTCACCAGGAGGATAAGGATGGTTTAACAAGTTCACCAGGAGGATAAGGATGGTTTAACAAGTTCACCAGGAGGATTAGGATGGTTTAACAAGTTCACCAGGAGGATAAGGATGGTTTAACAAGTTCACCAGGAGGATAAGAATGGTTCAACAAGTTCACCAGGAGGATAAGAATGGTTCAACAAGTTCACCAGAAGGATAAGGATGGTTTAACAAGTTCACCAGTCAGAAAAGGATGGTTTAACAAGTTCACCAGGAGGATAAGGATGGTTTAACAAGTTCACAAGGACCGGACTGGACAAGGACCGCACAAGGGACCGGTCCTTGTATAACCAAAGTGAGAGCTGTGTCCGCATTCTTGGCACAAAGTCAAACATGTTTTCGGTGGGTTTCGGACTCTGCCAAGGTTTTCCCTTGTCTCTGATTTTGTTTGTGATATTCATGGACAGGATCTCAAGGCGCAGCCAAGGTGAGGAGTGTGTCTGTTTTGGGAACCTCAGAATTGCATATCTGCTCTTCGCAGATGATGTGGTTTTGTTGGCTTCATCAGAATGTGACCTCCAGTGCGCACTGGGGCGGTTTACAGCTGAGAGTGAAATGGCCGGGATGAGAGTCAGCACCTCCAAGTCTGAGGCCATGGTTCTCTACCAGAAAATGGTGGATTGCTCCCTATGGGTTGGGGATAAGTTGTTGCCTCAAGTGAAGGAGTTCAAGTATCTCGGGGTCTTGTTCACGAGTGAGGTTAGGATGGAGCGGGAGATTGACAGGCAGATTGGTGCAGCATCAGCAGTAATGCGGACGTTGTACTGGACCGTTGTGGCAAAGAGGGAGCTGAGCCGGAAGGCAAAGCTCTCAATTTACCAGTCAATCTTCGTTCCAACCCTCACGTATGGTCATGAGCTTTGGGTAGTGAGCGAAAGGATGAGATCGCGGATACAAGCGGCTGAAATGAGTGTCCTCCGTAGGGTGTCTGGGCTCAGCCTTAGAGATAGGGTGAGGACCTCGGACATCTGGAGGGAGCTCGGAGTAGAGCCGCTGCTCCTTCGCATCGAAAGGAGCCAGTTGAGATGGTTCAGGCATCTGATCAGGATGCCTCCTGGGCATCTTCCTTTGGAGGTTTTCCGGGCACGTTCAACTGGGAGGAGACCCCGGGGTAGAACCAGAACTCGCTGGAGGGACTACATGTCCAATCTGGCCTGGGAACGCCTTGGGATCCCCCAGGAGGAGCTGGAGGGCGTTGCTGGGGAGAGGGACGTCTGGAGTGCCCTACTTAGCTTGCTGCCACCGCAACCCGACCCGCAACCCTGATGGTGAATGAATGAATGAATGAATAACAAGTTCACCAGGAGGATAAGGTTAAGCTGTCATGTGGACTATAAAAACTTGGGGGAACAAATGAGTTTAGAAATAAGAAAGTTAAAGATATTAGATGATCAGTCTGTAGACACCTCATCTTGTGTGTGTGTGTGTGTGTGTGTGTGTGTGTGTGTGTGCGCACAGTTGAAGCAAGTAGTGAAAGAAATGAAACATGACTGATGAATGAATGGGGGAATAAATGAAGAGATGGATGAGTGAATGGCCATCAAACAACTTGTTTCCGACAGAATGAATGAACTACTTAATTTGGAAGTTAACAAAATCAGAAATGAATCTGAACACGATGGGGTAAGGGGGCGACTAAAGCCAATTGGAAAAAAGAGGACAAATGATGATAGCTCTTTTGCATCAACTCTTCATATGCGGAACACATGGAAGATGGTCTGGTCCTACTTGTTTCTGCGGTCATTGGCGGCTGAGGATGAAGGCAAGCATTTCCAAAAGGCCTCAATCATGTTGACGCAGACTCAGAGGACCCTGGGTTGTCGTGGTGACAGCCATCTATGTGAAGAGTGAACCACCATCCCTGAACCGAGGTGGGGCTAAGAGTACATCTGTCACCATCTTACCATGCTGTGATTGCAACTATTCCCCAATCCTCTGTGAATAGTACACATGACCACTGTAACTCTAGTTAATGGTCATACCCATATCTGCATATGAACCTGGTCACTGGTTTGGGTACGTATGCCACTGTATTGTTTATAAGGGTGGGGACACCTGCAGTCACTGTATTGTTTATAAGGGTGGTGACACCTGCAGTCACTGTATTGTTTATAAGGGTGGGGACACCTGCAGTCACTGTATTATTTATAAGGGTGGGGATAACTGCAGTCACTGTATTATTTATAAGGGTGGGGTACCTGCAGTCACTGTATTATTTGTAAGGGTGGGGATACCTGCAGTCACTGTATTTATAAGGGTGGGGTACCTGCAGTCACTGTGTTGTTTATAAGGGTGGGGACACCTGCAGTCACTGTATTGTTTATAAGGGTGAGGACACCTGCAGTCACTGTATTGTTTTTAAGGGTGGGGTACCTGCAGTCACTGTGTTGTTTATAAGGGTGGGGTACCTGCAGTCACTGTATTGTTTATAAGGGTGGGGACACCTGCAGTCACTGTATTGTTTATAAGGGTGAGGACACCTGCAGTCACTGTATTATTTATACGGGTGGGGATACCTGCAGTCACTGTATTATTTATAAGGGTGGGGACACCTGCAGTCACTGTATTGTTTATAAGGGTGGGGACACCTGCAGTCACTGTATTGTTTTTAAGGGTGGGGTACCTGCAGTCACTGTGTTGTTTATAAGGGTGGGGTACCTGCAGTCACTGTATTATTTATAAGGGTGGGGTACCTGCAGTCACTGTATTGTTTATAAGGGTGGGGAAACCTGCAGTCACTGTATTATTGAAAAGGTGGGGGTACCTGCAGTCACTGTATTATTGAAAAGGTGGGGTACCTGCAGTCACTGTGTTGTTTATAAGGGTGGGGTACCTGCAGTCACTGTATTGTTTATAAGGGTGGGGACACCTGCAGTCACTGTATTGTTTATAAGGGTGGGGATACCTGCAGTCACTGTATTATTTATAAGGGTGGGGACACCTGCAGTCACTGTATTGTTTATAAGGGTGGGGACACCTGCAGTCACTGTATTGTTTTTAAGGGTGGGGTACCTGCAGTCACTGTGTTGTTTATAAGGGTGGGGTACCTGCAGTCACTGTATTATTTATAAGGGTGGGGACACCTGCAGTCACTGTATTGTTTATAAGGGTGAGGACACCTGCAGTCACTGTATTGTTTTTAAGGGTGGGGTACCTGCAGTCACTGTGTTGTTTATAAGGGTGGGGACACCTGCAGTCACTGTATTATTGAAAAGGTGGGGGTACCTGCAGTCACTGTATTGTTTATAAGGGTGGGGACACCTGCAGTCACTGTATTATTGAAAAGGTGGGGACTCCTGCAGTCACTGTATTGTTTATAAGGGTGGGGACACCTGCAGCCACTGTATTGTTTATAAGGGTGGGGACACCTGCAGTCACTGTATTGTTTATAAGGGTGGGGACACCTGCAGCCACTGTATTGTTTATAAGGGTGGGGTACCTGCAGCCACTGTATTGTTTATAAGGGTGGGACACTTGCAGCCACTGTATTGTTTACAAGGGTTGGACACTTGCAGCCACTGTATTGTTTATAAGGGTGGGGACACCTGCAGCCACTGTATTGTTTATAAGGGTGGGGTACCTGCAGCCACTGTATTGTTTATAAGGGTGGGACACTTGCAGCCACTGTATTGTTTATAATGGTGGGGGTACCTGCAGCCACTGTATTGTTTATAAGGGTGGGGGTACCTGCAGTCACTGTATTGTTCATAAGGGTGGGGACACCTGCAGTCACTGTATTGTTTATAAGGGTGGGGACACCTGCAGTCACTGTATTGTTTATAAGGGTGGGGACACCTGCAGTCACTGTATTATTGAAAAGGTTGGGGTACCTGCAGTCACTGTATTGTTCATAAGGGTGGGGACCCTGCAGTCACTGTATTGTTTATAAGGGTAGGGACGCGTGCAGTTAACTGAGACTGAAGAGGTCGCTTAGATGATGATGAAACATGTCTCTCAGTAATCGTTGTGTCCAGATGACCTGATGCAACCTTCTGGGATCTCCTTACCTGGACTACTGGGCATGTAGCAAGACATTAAATACAAATTCACATTAATTCAGACATGTATCAAACTAGGGAAGGTCACACTGATTGTCTTCCCAGGAATGCTAACAATTTATGACCTTGGATAAGATTAGCAGCATTTGGCTCAAGAAAAGGGGGTCTGGAGGGACGCCTGGTTATGCAATGTAGGTAGAGGACGCACGGCTGAGGGCTCCCAGTCTACTTTTTGACAAAACTTGTTTTACCTAGCTTTTTCTTTGAGACTTTGACAAACAAGGCCTCGTAAGACTTACTTTAGCGATACCTTGCGAAATGAGCCACTGTAAACGTGCCAAACCAGCAAGTAGCGTTGACCCTAACAACGGACTGTTCAGGCTATTGGGGTCTGGTAGACGCCTCTGTAGTCTTAGGGCCAAAACAGATAGACTAAAGAGAAGCTTCTATCCACAGGCCATAAGAACTCTCAACATATACGAGCTTTCACATACTTGAGACAGCGAGGTTGTTTTTTTTTTATTATTGTTTTTATTTATTGTTTATTTTGACTTTTAAAAAAAAGGAAAAAATGCACTGATCTTTTGTCTTATATGTAGGCCTATGTCTTTTTTCACATAATGACAGACAGAATACCCCTCTTCATTTCTCTGCATGTTTTACTTTGTATTTCTGTGCATGTGACAAATAAAGAACTTGAACAAAACTGCAGCTAGTGCTAACCGTGCATATGCTAATGTCTCTAAGAACGCAGCCGAGAAAGTAGCAGCGTTTGCTAACAACCCTTCGACAACGACAGAAACCAGAGATACCACAGCTGATATGCTCATTTCCATGGATCAACTGTCTGCAGAATTCGAAAAGCGGAGGAGGTCACTTAGGGATGACGTTTCATCCCTGATCCAAGTGTCCACTAAACCCCTACAAGCCTCACTGGACTCCTTGCAGGCGACAGTGAACTCATTCCAAAAGCGCCTTACCTCTGTGGAGTCTGTAACCAGTGACAACTTTGAACGTTTAACTGCAGCCGAGTCCACCATCAAAACGCTCCAAACCAAAAACCTGTTTCTGCAGGACCGGATCGATGACCTCGAGAACTGATCTCAGAGGGCCAATCTCCGTGTACTGAACATTCCTGAAGGCAGTGAGGATGGTAAAGATCTGGTGAAGTTCATGTTGGAGATGCTGATGCAAATAATGGGTCCTGATGTCTTTTCTGCACCGTCTGAGCTGGAGAGAGCACACCAGACCCCAACCTTCAAATCCAGATGAGGAACATCCCCCTGCACATTCCTGGTTTGCTTTTCCAGATTCCAACAGAAGGAAGCTGCATTGCGCTGGGCCAGGAACCACGAGCTGAAGTACCAAGGAGCAGTTATAAGGGTTTATTATGATGTCTGGGCTCTTTTTCCACAAACCGGTCGTTTTGGTTAATGTTTACACCCCAAATTGGGATGATGATAAATTTATAGAAAGAGTCACTTCATTAATACCAGATTTAAAATCACAACAATTGATCTTTGGTGGTGATCTGAACTTTGTAATTAATCCAGTACTAGACCGTTCTAATCCTAAATCCACAACCCCTTCAAAAATGGCCAAATTACTGTAAGTCTTTATGGATCAGATAGGAGGTGTCAACCCTTGGCGTTCCTTATTTCCACAAAATCGATCCTTCTCCTTCTTTTCCCCAGTTCATGAATCGTATAGTAGAATAGACTATTTCTTCATTGATAGAACGCTTCTCTGCTATGTCGCTAAAACTGAACATATGACTATAATTGAATCAGATCATGCCCTGGTGTTACTAGATATCACATTTCCTCTTAACAATTTGGAACGCTCTCCTTGGAAATGAGACAAAACATTATTGGCTGATGAAGTCTTTTCTGTATAGATATCTAAAAAAATTGATGACTTTATCAAATTCAATAAAAAAGACAATATTTCCCCATCGTTGCTTTGGGAGACATTGAAAGCTGTAATCAGGGGCGAGATTATGTCATATTCAGCTAGATTCAGTAAGATGCAAAGGCTTAAACAGGACCAGCTCATTAAATCTATAGATACAGCGGATGCTCTGTAGTCTACTGCCCCTTCCCCTGAGCTCTTTAAAAGGAAGCTCGACCTCCAAACCCAATATAAATTGTTATCAACTAGAAAGACAGAACGACTCTTACTAAAATCATGTGGATATGTCTATGAGCATGGTGAAAGGGCCGGTCGTCTCTTAGCACACCAGCTTAAGTGCCAAGCGGTTGCTCGACAGATCCCACAAATTAGGAAACCAAATGGGGAGTTAACTATTAACACAGGAGAAATTAATGAAACATTCGCCTCATATTACTCAAACCTATATACGTCAGAAGCAACAAGTGACAGTATTGATATGGAACATTTTTTTGATAATCTCCAGCCTCCTTCGATCAATGCAATTAATTCATAGGACTGAGACTGAACTTCCACTACAACAGACAGAAATCATTAACGCAATGATGGTGATGCAAAGTGGTAAAACGCCTGGCCCGGATGGGTACCCAATAGAGTTCTTTAAAACATTTTCTAACAAATTGTCTGTAATTTTACTCGATGTGTTTAATGATTCTCTGTCTCGTGGGTCACCACCACAAACACTGACCGAAGCATCAATTACTCTCCTGCTTAAGCCAGGTAAAGATAACACAGAATGTGGTTCATATAGACCCATCTCTCTCCTAAACTGTGATGTGAAGATCCTAGCCGAAGCTCTTGCCCTATGCTTAGAAACCACAATGTATAACGTGATATCTGTTGACTAAACCGACTTCATTTCGAGACGACATTCATTCACAAATATCCGTTGGCTTTTGAATATTATTCCCTCTCCTGCATCCAGTGAGGTACCAGAGGTGGTCATCTCACTGGATGCAGAGAAAGCTTTTGACAGGGTCAAATGGGAATTTTTGCTCACTTGTTTAAAAAATTTTGGGTGTGGTCCTAATTTTATTTCATGGATTAAGCTTTTGTATACTTCACCCAAAGCCTCAGTTGTTACAAATGGTAAACAATCACAATACTTCCAGTTGTCAAGAGCGACCCGTCAGGGTTGCCCACTCAGTCCATTATTATTTGCTTTAGCTATAGAACCCTTATCCATTACACTTAAATCGTTACCATCTATAAGTGGAATTCATAGAGGAGGAATAGAGCATAGGTTGTCTTTATATGCTGATGATTTATTATTATATATTTCAGATCCAGTTCTAAGCACACCTCACATTATCCACGCTTTGGAGAGCTTCGGTACATTCTCTGGGTACAAAGAAAACTTTGGCAAAAGTAAATGTTACTCTGTTAATGACTTGGCTCTTCAAACACAAGATAATGCCTTACCGTTCCAAATGTCTAGAAATGGCTTTAAATATTTGGGCATTAATATCACAAGAAACATGCAAAGCCTTAATCAGGAAAACTTTTCTCCTTTATTTGAGAAAGTCAAACTAGACCTGAAAAAGTGGAAGTCATTTCACTTGTCCTTGGCGGGAAAAGTGAATTATATTAAAATGAATGTACTCCCCAAATTCCTTTATTTGTTTCAATGTATCCCACTTTATCTTCCTAAATCCTTTTTTTCAATCCATTGATGAAGCTTTCATTTCATTCATATGGAGCGATAAGATCCCTAGAGTATGTATAGAATTACTACAAAGGCCTAAATTACAGGGTGGCTTAGCGCTTCCAAATCTTTGCTATTACTATTAGGCTGCAAATGTTAAAAAAATTATGTATTGGCCTCACTCGCCAGATACAGACTTGTGTGACTTTGAGGCTACAGCTTGTATCTCGTCATCTCTCACAGCCCTCACTTGCAGCTCTCCCCTTTCTATTACACACTTTACTAAAAACCCAGTCGTCGTCAATACCCTCAAGATATGGTTTCAAATTAGATGGAACTTTGGGTTCAAACATTGTCTTAGCATGAGTCCTATATGCAATAATCACCCTTTTCCCCCAGCTAGATTAGACTGCATCCTCTTTTTGGCAAATACAAGGTATTTCTAAATTTAAAGATATGTACATAAACAGTGTATTTGCAAGCTTTGATGACTTATCACACAAATTTGGGCTCCCTCGGTCTAGCTTATTTCAATATTTTCAAGTCCACCATTTCCTTCAGAGCCATGACTCCAACTTTCCATACTTATCTTCAGTCTCAGGTTTAGATGGTATGCTAGAGATCCCTTTTAATTCTAAAGGAATAATTTCAAGGATACATGATTGTATAGCTTCTCTTAAAAACATAACTCTTGCTAAGATTAGGGCAGACAGTTCAAAGTCCTACATCATGCTCATTTTTCTAATGCAAGACTAGCTAAGATTTACCCAAATTTAGATGCAAGTTGTGACAGGTGCCATAACACCCCTGCCAACTTAACCCATATGTTTTGGTCGTACCTGGCTCTGACAACTTACTGGTCTGTGGTTTTTAAATCACTCTGGAAAGCACTTGATATTGATTTCCAACCCAATGCAGCAGCAGCTATATTTGGAATCACAGGTGGGGAACACTCTATAATGAGGAAAAGCCATAAAACCATCATTGATTTCACGACACTGCTTGCTCGCAGAATAATTTTATTACACTGGAAATCAAAACACCCACTTAAAGTGTCTATATGGTTGAGTGATCTGATGCATTTCATACAGTTAGAGAAGATGAAGTACACTCTTAGGGGGTCCAGTGACAAATTTTTCTCCATCTGGGGTCCGATTTTGACATATCTAAGCAAACTAAAAACTTTGCCCGATGACCTAAGATATTTAGTCACCACAGACCACAGTAGACCTATATAACATTTCACAAACAGAAGTGTTTAAACATATTCATTTGTTTTTCCTTCCCCACATCCCTATTTTTTCTTCTTATATACCAGTTACCAGGGATTGTATATTCTAGGGATATACATATTGTGGATATTGTATTTAGATTGTATCAAAATTGTCTCTGCCTTGGACTGATGCAGGCATGTATGACTGCAATCGTGAATATGTATGTACGCAGTGACATGGAACATGGCTAAATGTGACCTCTTTCACATATAAATGTATCTATTATTATTCTTATTGTGTATGTGTTATTATCTTATTTTTTTTTCTGCTTCTCTAGGCGGGTGCACCCCATGTTTTGGTGGGTGGGAAGGGTGGGTGGTTGGGGTGTTTGTGTAAAAGAAAAATGGAGATAGTCTAAGTACATACCTATTGTATTGTGCGCTTGTTAACATCTCCAAATAAAAAGATTATTAAAAAAAAAAAGAATAAATAAAATCAGGTAATCACACTCATATTCTGAAAACCGAATTCCTTGGTAAACAAACCCAAAGGGTTGGGCCCAAGGCCATTTGGTTTAGAGAAGTTTTACTGTAAATCTAATAAACTAGTCAACTTTTTGTTTGTAAAAAAAAAAAAACACAAGAAAGGGGGTCTGGAAGTGTGTGAGAGAAGATCAAGAAGGCTTCCAAAAAACTCTTCTTCTTTCCTGTTTCATTCTAAAGTAGTTCATAACTATAACATAATTATATATATATATATAGAGAGAGAGAGAGACAGAGACAGAGAGAAAGAGACAGAGAATGAGGCTTTAATTGGCCGATTCAAGTCATTGTCCTGTCTCCATCATCTATGTGGTGGTCAGAGTTCCTGGGTTTTGGAGATGAGATGATTAACGATGACAGTGACGTGGGTAGGTTGTTACATGGTCCATGTGAATCTATCTATAAATCCAGTAAGCATGTAAAGCACCGAGTGGAGCTCCCGCTCTGTTTAACATCAGTCTGGCAGTGTTATGCAAGGTGAAGATAAGGCCATGTGTGTGAACGTGCCCTAGTGCACATACAAGCAGGATGTCAGATGAAAGCACATGATGTTTCTGGGAGAATCCATCTTGCATGCCTCGGTTCACTAAACATTTGTCTCTGACTACAGTCACAACCAGTGGGTTTATCTTTGAATGGAATCTGTGGAAATCACTTAACTAACTAGAGTAAGTAAGTAAACCCTACACCATCTGAGCGAGTCTGCTGACAACTACAGGTTAAAAACCATGTTGAGGTTGAAAAAATGGTAGGCTGGTCCTGGCACTCTGATGTTAGCGCAGACAGACAGACAGAAAGACAGACAGACTATTAACAATGAAGGCAGGTGGAATGTGTTTTCAGTGCTTGTTAAATTCTGCAGTACAACACATCCATGGACAACAGCAGACACTCCACATATGATCAGGAACAATACAGTCACACAGTAACAGAGACACTCCACGTATCATCAGGAACAATACAGTCACACAGGAACAGAAACACTCGACATATGATCAGGAACAATACAGTCACACAGTAACAGAGACACTCCACATATGATCAGGAACAATACAGTCACACAGTAACAGAGACACTCCACATATGATCAGGAACAATACAGTCACACAGTAACAGAGACACTCCACATATGATCAGGAACAATACAGTCACACAGTAACAGAAACACTCCACATATGATCAGGAACAATACAGTCACACAGTAACAGAAACACTCGACATATGATCAGGAAGAATACAGTCACACGTAACAGAAACACTCCACATATGATCAGGAACAATACAGTCACACAGTAACAGAGACACTCCACATATGATTGAACAATACAGTCACACAGTAACAGAGACACTCCACATATGATCAGGAACAATACAGTCACACAGTAACAGAGACACTCCACATATGGTTAGGAACAATACAGTCACACAGTAACAGAGACACTCGACATATGATCAGGAACAATACAGTCACACGTAACAGAAACACTCCACATATGATCAGGAACAATACAGTCACACAGTAACAGAGACACTCCACTTATGATCAGGAACAATACAGTCACACAGTAACAGAGACACTCCACATATGATCAGGAACAATACAGTCACACAATAACAGAGACACTCCACATATGATCAGGAACAATACAGTCACACAGTAACAGAGACACTCCACATATGATCAGGAACAATACAGTCACACAGTAACAGAGACACTCCACATATGATCAGGAACAATACAGTCACACAATAACAGACACTCCACATATGATCAGGAACAATACAGTCACACAGTAAAAGAAAAACTCCACATATGATCAGGAACAATACAGTCACACAGTAACAGAAACCCTCCACATATGATCAGGAACAATACAGTCACTCAGTAACAGAAACACTCCACATATGATCAGGAACAATACAGTCACACAGTAACAGAAACACTCCACATATGATCAGGAACAATACAGTCACTCAGTAACAGAAACACTCCACATATGATCAGGAACAATACAGTCACACAGTAACAGAGACACTCCACTTATGATCAGGAACAATACAGTCACACAGTAACAGAGACACTCCACATATGATCAGGAACAATACAGTCACACAATAACAGAGACACTCCACATATGATCAGGAACAATACAGTCACACAGTAACAGAGACACTCCACATATGATCAGGAACAATACAGTCACTCAGTAACAGAAACACTCCACATATGATCAGGAACAATACAGTCACTCAGTAACAGAGACACTCCACATATGATCAGGAACAATACAGTCACACAGTAACAGAAACACTCCACATATGATCAGGAACAATACAGTCACACAGTAACAGAAACACTCCACATATGATCAGGAACAATACAGTCACTCAGTAACAGAAACACTCCACATATGATCAGGGACAATACAGTCACACAGTAACAGAAACACTCCACATATGATCAGGAACAATACAGTCACTCAGTAACAGAAACACTCCACATATGATCAGGAACAATACAGTCACACAGTAACAGAAACACTCCACCTATGATCAGAAATAATACAGTCACACAGTAACAGAAACACTCCACCTATGATCAGAAACAATACAGTCACACAGTAACAGAAACACTCCACCTATGATCAGAAATAATACAGTCACACAGTAACAGAAACACCACATATGATCAGGAACAATACAGTCACACAGTAACAGAAACACTCCACATATGATCAGGAACAATACAGTCACTCAGTAACAGAAACACTCCACCTATGATCAGAAATAATACAGTCACACAGTAACAGAAACACCACATATGTTCAGGAACAATACATATGCGCTGATGCGGCATATGCACTGATAACATTCATCAACACACCTTCAATTTCCAGCTTCATACTCATCACTCTGTCTGATACTCTGTTCACCTCCAGCACACTCTTGACATACTCTTCCTTCAGAATTACCCCTACCCCATTTCTCCTCCCATTCGCACCATGGTAGAAGAGTTTGAACCCACCTCCGGTACTCCTGGCCTTACTCCCCTTCCACCTGGTCTCTTCCACACCCAGTATGCCTACCTTTCTTCTTTCCATCATGTCAGCCAGCTCTCTCCCTTTACCAGTCATAGTGCCAACATTCAAAGTTCCAACTCTCACCTCCACACTCCTGCCCTTCCTCCTCTCTCGCTGCCTCTGGACATGCCTTCCCCCTCTCTTTCTCCTTCACCCAACAGTAGCATAGTTTCCACTGGCACCCTGCTGGTTAACAGTACCGGTGGTATCCCGGGCCTCGACCAATCCAATATGGAAATCTTATTTATGATCCGCATATTTGATTAGGCAATGATTTTACGTTGGATGCCCTTCCTGCCACAACCCTCTCCGTTTATCCGGGCTTGGGACCGGCACTAAGAATACACTGGCTTGTGCATCCTCAGTGGCTGAATTACCATGTAACATGCCTATTAACTCCACAGTTGACTGGTTAAGTTGTACACACTTCAACTGCCTCAATCACCCTTCCTTGCTACATTACCACTGATGCCGCCACTTGTGTATGTCATAAGTACTCGCTTGTAATAAACAGATGAAGGCCAAAAACTAAAAATAAAAAAAGAACACAAGTACAAAAATATTTAAAAATATCCACAGACAGTCAGTGGGTAGCTAGGTTCAGGTGGGCAACAGCTTGGGGAAAGATGCTGTTTTTGAGCCTGGTAGTGCGGGCTCTGAGGCTCCTGTAGCGCCTCCCAGAGCTCAGGGGGGAGAACAGTCCATGGTTGGGGTGGGTGGGATCTCTGCTGATGCTGACCCCTTTGAAGGCAGCGTTTGTGATAAATGTCTTGTATGGCAGGGAGCTGGGTACCGGTGATATGCTGTGCCGCCTTGCAGTGTTGCCCCCAGAAATTTTTCATAGGGGTGGCCAAATCGGGCCACTTAAAATCTTGGGGTGGCACACCAAAACCAAAAGCCATGACTGAATTTCAGGAATTCTATTATGCTGTTGTAGTATACTGTATAGGCTAGTTGAAAACTGTCAATATGAGAGTTAAGGAATCGCATACTGAAACACTTTGGTTTCTTTTCTTTTCTTTTTACAGTTAATGTTACTAAATATCTGATGTGCATAGACTTAATACCGGTACAGTTAAGATTTTAAGTTCCACAACAATTCTGTTTTAATGTGTTATGTATCTGTATATATTGTAACGTGTTAGACTATTCATTGTTATATTGTATATGTGTGACGCAGTGACGGACGATCAAAAGCGGCTGGCTGCCTGGCTATGCATTAGTTATTTTCTTTGACATGAATTACTGTGAAAAATATACATTATTGATTTAAATGAACAGAACCTAATGTAAAATATCAGATAGAAGCATATTCTGCATAATCAGAAGCATATTCTGCATATTCGACTCGTGGCTGAGGGGGCCAGGGATAGTATCAGGGTGGCCATGGCCACCCCTGGCCACCCCTTGGGGGCACCACTGCTGCCTTGACGACCCGCTGCAGAGCTTTCTGGTCTACTGAGGTGCAGTTGCCGTACCACACTGAGATGCAGCTGGTCAGGATGCTCTCTATGGTGCAGTGGTAGAAGTTGGTGAGAATTTTGGGGGGTAGACAGGCACTCCTCAGCCTCCTCAGGAAATGCAGGCGTTGCTGGGCTTTTTTCACAAGGGCCTGGGTGTTTAATGTCCACGAAAGGTCCTCGCTGATGTGGACTCCAAGGAATTTAAAGCTGGAGAAACACTCCACTTCCACCCCATTGATGTGTATGTGATATTGAACAGTTTCTTGAATTGACTTAAATATTCTTTGACGTTTTGGAAGTTGGCATATAGGCATCTGCTGTTCAAGTGGATAATTGATATTTTATGATCAGACTTAACCTTCATGTTAAACTGATCCTCAGTGTAATAACAGCAATTGTTATTGTTGAAGAAATTATTTTCTGGATCCATATCATTTTCCATATCTTGTGATTTATGCTCAGTATATTCAAATGTTTTCAATCCCAGTTTATCAAATGTTTAATCTTTATTGTTCGCTCTTCATTATTTTCAGACAGAGATGAATGACTTCTTTCAGAACTTGTCATGGTTGTATGTAGTCATTAGTCACTCTTTCAGATTTTTCACTACCTTCTTGTGTTGTTCTTTTGGACTCACTGGTATTTATCCAATTCCTCCATATCTCTGATGACCAGCACTTTGGCCTCTTCTGGTGTTCTGTTTAATTTTATGAAGATTTTACGGTTTGTTGTCCATGTATACTGGATTTCCCTCTTCTCTCTCAGGAAGCGTGTCTTTCTGGCCATGTCTACATTCTGTTTAGTCAGATGTTCGTCCATGTAGACATCTGATCCCTTCAGTTTTTCTGCTTGCCTTAGTAATGCAGTTTTATGCTTCCTGTTCGAAAACCTTATTGTTATGGCCAGTTTAAAACGCTCGTTTTCCTTTCTTTTTTTTTCTTGCATTTTTCACCTTTATTTGATAGTGATAGTTGAGAGAGACAGGAAAGGCAGAGGAGAGAGAGGGGATGACATGCAGCAAAGGGCCTGGGCCGGATTCGAACCCAGGCCACTGCGGCGATAACTCAGCCTGATGTGGTACCCCTCTACCAGGTGAGCCACTGGGGTGCCCTCATCACTCTTGTGTTTCCAAGGGAGAGGGTGACATACCTCAATGTTGGTATTGTCCACTTCAGTTAGACTGAAGGAAAGCAATCACCTGTTGCCCCACAGAGTTTGAGTCTGGCTCACTGAATTCCCCACCGTTCGTCGTCACCTCTGACTGGACATATGAGCGGGGTTTAGTCTCCAGCCCTGTGACAATGATGTCGTTCATTCGCGTGTACTGCTTCAAATCGGCCACCCAGTTCCCCAGGAAGATGGCCCTCTTTTGTAGCCTCAGGGCCTTGACTTCTTCCACCAGGTCCAAAATCATTTTCTGTTGAGTCTGACCACTGCAACCTCCTCCGCCAGAAAGTCAAGCGATCTTTTTTTATCGTCAACTTCCTCAGCTGCAGGATCTTTTTTTGGTACCATGATGTTTTGTTTGTGCCTGCTAGTTAGCTTAGCCAGCTAGTTAGCTTAGCCAGCCACCAACTCGGCTAGCGTCTTTTTGAGCCCGACTTCCAAAAATCAGCGTTTCAATCCAGGCAGCGGTCAAAGCCAAATATCTCTGTTGAAGATAGTCCGAGGTCCGTCATCCAAAATCAGTAGTCAATCGCGAAATTATTTTCAAGAACCAAAGACAAAGAGACACGAGCAAAGGAATCGTTTCAGGAAGTGATCAAACGCAACTTGGCTGACTTACTCATAATGCACTGGGCTCAGCAGCGCATTCCCAGCTCTTTGAGACAGCTGTTTCTGTATTGTTTCCTACTATACACTACAAAATGGTAAGTGGTAATACAGGAGTAATTCAGCCATACACAAGGCTGGATTACGGACTGGGCATGCCGGGCGAGTGCCCCTGGGCCCCGGACCACGAGGGGCCCCAAAAGGTCAGGGGTATTGTGTTTGCGTATAGTAGGGATCCCCAGTCATACCCTACAAGGGACGTTTGTTCCAACCCTGCGTCGCGATGCAGGGCCCAAACTAATCTCTATTGATGCAGGGGCCCAAGCTACAAAGTCTCTATTGATGCAGGGCCCCAAGCTACAAACTCTCTATTGATGCAGGGGCCCCAAGAAACAGTCTCTACTGATGCAGGGC
Organism: Lampris megalopsis; assembly: GCA_022114975.2. Taxonomy (NCBI): domain Eukaryota; kingdom Metazoa; phylum Chordata; class Actinopteri; order Lampriformes; family Lampridae; genus Lampris; species Lampris megalopsis. The sequence continues at coordinate 745,477 of JAJHIY020000708.1, forward strand.
CCCAAGCTACAGTCTCTACTGATGCAGGGCCCCAAGCTACAAAGTCTCTATTGATGTGAGGGCCACAGTCTCCACTGATTCAGGGCCCCAAACTACAAAGTCTTTATTGATGCGGGTGCCCCAAGGTAGTCTCTACTGATGCAGGGCCCCAAGCTACAAAGTCTCTATTGATGCGGGGCCCCAAGGTACAGTCTCTACTGATGCAGGGCCCCAAGCTACAAAGTCTCTATTGATGCAGGGGCCCCAAGCTGCAGTCTCTACTGATGAAGGGCCCCAAGCTACAAAGTCTCTATTGATGCTGGGGCCCCAAACTACAGTCTCTACCGATGCAGGGCCCCAAGCTACAAAGTCTCTATTGATGCGGGGCCCCAAGCTACAGTCTCTACTGATGCAGGGCCCCAAGCTGCAGTCTCTACTGAGTAAGGGCCCCAAGCTACAAAGTCTCTGTTGATGCTGGGGCCCCAAACTACAGTCTCTACCGATGCAGGGCCCCAAGCTACAAAGTCTATATTGATGCGGGGCCCCAAGCTACAGTCTCTACTGATGCAGGGCCCCAAGCTACAGTCTCTATTGAGGCGGGGCCCCAAACTGCAGTCTCTACTGATGAAGGGCCCCAAGCTACAAAGTCTCTATTGATGCTGGGGCCCCAAACTACAATCTCTTCTCATGCAGCGCCCCAAGCTACAAAGTCTCTATTGAGGCGGGGCCCCAAGCTGCAGTCTCTACTGATGCAGGGCCCCAAGCTACAAAGTCTCAATTGATGCAGATTGGCATAGTGTCGACTACCAACTTGGCTATTTGCGTTAGTTTTACATTTAACAATGTTTAGTATTATTTGCGTAGGCTATCTGACGGGGTGGGGGGGGGTGCCCAATGGACGTGCGTGCCCCGGGGCCCCCTGGTGGGTTAATCCGGCCATGGCCATACATGGTCAAACCAGAAAGTGATTCTGAAGGAGAAGAGTAAATTGGCCAGGGTCGCTGTGGCTTGTTAGCGCCAGTGGAGAGGAGGACACACCTGAGGCGAGTTGGCCTGATTGTCCAGCCTTTATCATCCCTGCTGGCCACTGAGCCACTGTTTTGCTCTCTTGAGCCAGCATGTCAAGTGGAGCCTCGCCGCCACCATCACACTCACACTGGGTGGAGGCGAATAGACCCGATGACTGAGACAGACGAGAGAGACAGCGGGCTGGCGCAGACCGGAAGAGAGATGGAGGGAGAGTTGGAGCGGCTCCATGCTGCGAGGGAGTGCTGGGCCATGGGCATTGGATGTGACGTACCACATCTAGCTTGCCCGGGGTACGTTTCAGTGTCGTTTCTAGGGTGGAGTTGTAGCAGCGGAGGTGAAGCCAGTGTGTGTGCTCGCAAAGCGCGCCTGCCAGGAGGTTTCTATATATCTACCAGCACCAGAAGGGCTCTGAAGGCCCATACAGTAGTTGTAGTAGAAGTACACACAGTACGTGTGTACCGTGTGTACTTCTTTTCCGGATGAGCCCAGTAATGAGCAGGAGGAATTGTCTAGCTTGCATATGACAGAGATGTGTTTCCTTGCATATTCCTATCATCATGGCCGGATTAACCTACCAGGGGGCCCTGGGGCACACATGTCCATTGAGCACCCCCCCCGCCCCGTAAGATAGGCTATGCAAATAATACTATACAATGTGAAATGTAAAACTAATGCAAATAGCCAACATGGTAGTCGACACTATGCCAATCTCCGTCAATAGAGACTTTGTAGCTTGGGGCCCTGCATCAATAGAGACTGTGGCTTGGGGCCCCGCATCAATAGAGACTTTGTAGCTTGGGCCCCTACATCGGTAGAGACTGTAGCTTGGGGCCCTGCATCGGTAGAGACTGTAGCTTGGGGCCCTGCATCAATAGAGCCTTTGTAGCTTGGGGCCCTGCATCAGTAGAGACTTTGTAGCTTGGGGCCCTGCATCAGTAGAGACTGTAGCTTGGGGCCCTGCATCAGTAGAGACTGTAGCTTGGGGCCCTGCATCGGTAGAGACTGTAGCTTGGGGCCCTGCATCGGTAGAGACTGTAGCTTGGGGCCCTGCATCAGTAGAGACTTTGTAGCTTGGGGCCCTGCATCAGTAGAGACTAGCTTGAGCCCTGCATCACAACGCAGCGTTGGAACAAACATCCCTTGTAAGTTATGGTTGGGGATCCCTACTATACGCGAACACAATACCCCTGACTTTTGGGGCCCCTAGTGGTCCGGGGCCCCGGGGTACTCACCCGGCATGCCCGGTCCGTAATCCAGCCTTGTGTATCATAGGATTGTGTTTGCTGTAACGTGCCTGTATGATACTCGTGTGACGTTGCAGGACTGTTTTCCCTGCGGCGGATGCTACTCCTGAATCCGCGATGCACATTACTCGTGCGTGTTATACTCGTTGTGCTGACGTTATCAGGGACGTGCAACGGTTCTCCTTTATATACTTTCCTCAGGTGTGTGACCTGACCCAGATATGAAGCAAAATAATACAACGTTAGTTTGTAAAGAGATGAGACCGAGCCCTCTCCTCTTCTCTTCTCCTCCTCCTCACTCCTCTCCTCTCGTAAAAAAAATAATAAATTCAGCAGCGGCAGTCATATTTCAGGTGCATACAGCAGAAATGTTGCGTTTGAATCTCAGATTTTAGGTAAGTGCACAGACAGCTCCCCCTACAGTAGAGGGATGTGAAAACACCGCTGTCCTGACAAACTGCACACATAGCAGCCAGTATAGTCAAGGCAGACATTTTAGGTGACACAAACATGTTTGAGTGGTGGGGTACTTTAATGTTTTTATCTGCAGCTGTATTTGTCCTGCTGTGCTAAGATCACAGAGTACCGAGTCCAGCCTGCCATGTTTTTAACCTTTACACGGATTCTCACCTGTGCAGGTTAGAAGGTGCAGGCTTTACTTACTGTTTCTGGGATGCCGAGTCTTTTCGCAGATGACTTTAAAAGTCTTAAAGTTTGTTGTCCCCAGCTTATAAAGCCAGGATGACGGTTTGGACATGGAGACTTCATTATCAATCTCCTTCTCCATCAGGGCAGGTCATTATGATCCGGAGGCAGTGAGGGCATGTGCCCAGATGGTGGCGCTACACTGGCAGACTCTGATGCTGAGAATAGAAGATCGTCTCAAACTGGTCAACGCCTCAGCAGCATTTTACCGCACGTCTCAACAGGTACACACTGCTGTGTGTGTGTGTGTGTGTGTGTGTGTGTGTGTGTGTGTGTGTGTGTGTGTGTGTGTGTGTTGTCTTTATGTGTGCTTTATTGTGTTTCTGTTTATTTCCACAAGATGCATGGATAAAATAGGATAAAATAGGAGGGAAGGATACTGTTGCAGTATTTTAAATAGAAACGAGGGTTTGTTTTCTAATGTACTGTAATTCTCTATCTGATGTGTGTGTGTGTGTTTCAGGTGTGTGGTGTGTTGGAAAGTCTGGAGCAGGAGTACCGTCGAGATGAGGACTGGTGTGGCGGAGGAGAGAGACAGGGGAGCTGGGGCCAACCGGACCTCCTCATCCCCCTCCTTAATAAACACATGGAGCAGAAGGAGGCCTTTCTCAAGGTGAGGAGGGAAGACAGAGGGCCCCATTTTGCTGAAACTGAACAAAGACACACACAGGCCGCTGATACAGAGGTTGGATTAGGATGAATGTATTATAAACAGGTGGATTTGATAAAGAGGTTGGATTAGGCTTTACTGTCGTTTTCTGAAGAGGGAAGTCTATTAGAACCGCTCTGTACTGATGAACTTGGCTGAATGAAATGTGTCGGTGATAAATTCTTTCCCTATATTGTTGCAGTGGTCCGGTTATAGCCTCTGTTCCTATAGACTTTGGCAATACAAACTATACTTTTGAAGCAGCAGGTCATTGTTAAGCCACCAGCATACATAACTCACAAACTGACTTCAGTGTTGTCACATCATGCAGAAGCCAACAGAGGTTTACAATGGGTGGGTGGAATGGATAGACTAGCAAACGGATGTAGGCACAGGAACAATTCACCGTATGTGGAGGAAACTGTTCACTAGCGTTTATGTCTCCAAAACAGAGTTAATGGAGATTTTATGTGGGACTTTCTGCTTGTCTCACTTTCTGGTTGGATGTGTGCATATTGTCTATGGAATTCAAAGAACCTCAAATGACGGAGACATTAATGATGCGGTGATGATAAGGTGGCGCGTCTGTGTCCAGTAGCCATTTTGGTTGATCCACTGAGATTGTTCAGTTTTTATTATTATTTGTGTACCTATTTCATCAGCACGGATTACTTTTGAGTTCATCGGATTAAGGATTACATACCCCACCTCTTCGTGGCGGGAGGGAATCCTGCAACGCGCCAAACACAACAACAATGGAGATGTACCTCCGGGGAAGTGTAAAAATTGGGGGAAAAGAGCTGGCATTCAGAATCGACTACGATCTCGAGCATTCCGTCCACCTCTGCCCAGTGTCCTGCTTGTCCAATCCCTGGAGAACAAACTAGACAACATCAGGGAAAGGATATAATTCCCAGTGAGATGGGAGAGACTATAATATACTATGCCTGACCAAAACATGGCTGACCCCCATAGTGCCGGACCAAACTATTCAGCCTTTGGAATCATTCACAATTTTCTGCACAAACAGAACAGCGGAAACCAGTAAACCCAAAGGTGGTGGATTCTGTTTCATGGCCAACAAGAGCTAGTGTGACCCCAGGAACATTACAGCCCTCTCACACTACTGCTAGTCTCACCTGGAACATCTGACAATCCTATGTTATCCATTTTGCCTTCCCCATGATTTCACCTCAGTCATCGTCATGGCTGTCTAGATCCCACCTAAGCCGACTTCATCACAGCACTATCAGAACTTCATGATGTGCTAAATAGATGGCAGACCAGACAACCCGACCCAGCCCTCATCATGGCTGGATATTTCAAGAAGGTGAACTTGGAAACAAGTTATGCCGAACTTTCACCAACATATCTCCTGTCCCACCAGAGGAGTTATCACACTGGACCACTGGTACACGCAATTTAAAGAAGGCTACAAAGCTACCTGTCTCCTACTGTTTGGCAAATCTGACCATGTCGCCATCTTCCTGATTCCGGAGTTAAACAATTGCTTGTACACAACGCTCCGATGACAAGTAAGATCAGGCGCTGGACTGCTCAATTAGAAGCCACGCTGCAGGACGTGCTGAGTGACGTCGACTGGGACTTGTTCCAGTCTATCTCCTTTGATGACATCAGCATGTTGATGGAAATGGTAATGAGCTTCATCAACGCTGATAGACAATATTGTACCCATGGTAACTGTTAGAAGTTTTCCCAACCAGAAGCCATGGGTCAATAAATCCATCAGGGATACTTTGAATGTGCAGACCGCTGCCCACAATGCAGGACTTGTGTCGGGGCAGATGGATGAGTACAAAGCAGCTGCCTATCAACTAAGAGGAGCTGTGAAAGATGTGAAGTGGTGGTACAGGAACAAAGTGGGGTCTCAGTTCCAGCTGTCTGACACCAGATACATGTGGTGAGGATTATGGCCTATTACAGACTACACGGGCAGACCTACCACCACGGTGAATGCCGACAGTTCTCTGACAGGGGCATTGAACTCTTTCTTTGCATGTTTTAGGCTAAGGGTGGTAGCATTAGTTTGCCAGCTAAAACAGCAGAGGAATTGTGTTTCAGTGCCAGAGACATGCTTTCTCAGAGCATGACGTGAGGAGGGCTCTGTGAAAAGTCAGGGAGACAGCAGGTCCAGACGGCATCCTCAGACAGGCGCTAAAGTTTCGTGGTGATCTGCTAGCCCAGGGATGGGCAATCTTATCCAGAAAGGGTCAGTGTGGGTGAAGGTTTTTGTTCCAACCAAGCAATTACATACCTGTGTCTCCTAATCAAGTTCCTCAGCAAAGACTCTACTGGTGGGCGTCCGGGTAGTGTAGCGGTCTATTCCGTTGCCTACCAACACGGGATCGCCAGTTCGAATCCCCGTGTTACCTCCGGCTTGGTTGGGCGTCCCTACAGACACAATTGGCCGTGTCTGCGGATGGGAAGCCAGATCTGAGTATTTGTCCTGGTCGCTGCACTAGCGCCTCCTGTGGTTGGTTGGGGCACACCCCCGGATCGGCAGAGAGGGGGCGGAGCAGTGACCGGGACGTCTCAAAAAGAGCGGGTTAATTGGCCAGATACAATTGGGGAGAAAAAGGGGGAAAATTGAAAAAAAAAGAAGAAAAAAAAGACTCTACTGGTTGATTAGTGGGATCAGGTGTGTAACTGCTTGGTTGGAACAAAAACCTTAACCCACACTGGCCCTTTCTGGATAAGATTGTCCACCCCTGCGCTGGTCCCTATATTCATCATAGTATTCAATCTTTCTCTGGCCCAGTCCGTAGTCCCCACTTGTTTCAAGAGGTCCACTATTGTACCAGCACCAAAAATAACTAATCCAATCAACCTCAATGACTTGCGTCCTTTAGCTCTCACTTCTGTGTTCATGAAGTGCTTTAAGAAGATTATTAGCACCATATCTGGTCCTCCCTCCCAAGCTCTTTAGACCACCTACGGTTTGCTTACCGCCCCAACCAATCCACTTAGGATGCCATCTCCCATGTACTGCACACCACCCTGTCCCACCTTGGCAATGGGGGGTAAATAGGTGAGAATGCTGTTCATTGACTACAGCTCAGCCTTAAATACCATACTGCCCCCCCAGACTGGTCACCAAGCTCAAGGAACTTGGCCTAAATACCTCCCTATACAATTAGGTCCTTGACTTTCTTACTAGTGAGAACCCAGGTGGTTAGCGTGGGTAGCTACTCCTCCACCTCTCTCACCCTCAACACAGGAGCCCCCCAAGGTTTTGTCCTGAGTCCCCCGCTGTACTGTCAGTACACACATGACTATGTGGCCACTAGTAGCTCCAACATCATCATTGAGTCAGCTGATGACACAGTAGTGGTGGGCCTGATTTCCCGCATCGGTGAGATGGCATACTTGGACGAAGTGAAGGATCGGTCACTGTGGTTTCAAGCCAACAGCCTCTCCCTGAATGTCAGCAAAACCAAGGAGCTTGTTGTGGACTTCAGAAAGACACAGTGGAGGACATACATCCCTCTCTCTATCAACGGGGATGGGGTAAGCAGCTTCAGGTACCTCAGTGTTCACATCACTGAAGACCTAACATGGACACTTAACATGAAAACTCTGGTGGAAAAAGGTGAGGCAGCATTTTTATCAACTCAGACTGCTGAAGAAGTTTCAGTTCAGTTCCAATTCAGGTGTGGATGATTCAAGCACTCAGAGGGACGTGGCAGACTTGAAACTCAGTGAGAGAGACAACTCTCTTCCAAAAAGAGGCCAGAGGATTGTCAGTGGATGTAACACCCTCACAAATATAGTTTCTAAAGTTACTGCACCATAGAATTTTTTATACAGTACAATTCATGTCAAATTGGTGAAAATTACACCCGGGACAAAGTATCAACAATAACACTGTCAACAGCTTTCTTGTATCTGATGTCAAGATTATACTCTTGAAGCAGTAATGCCCTTTGCATCAGTCTCTAGTTGTGGTTGTACATCTGGTTGAGGAATACCAAGGGGTTGTGGTCAGTGTATACCACTACAGCAGCTTTACTGGAACCCAGATAAACATCAAAAAGCTTTGGTTATTACAGGAACAGTGATCTTGCGGAGAGGAATAGCTTCAGGAAAATGGGTAGCAGATCATAAAGTGAGCAGGAACTGATTACCAGACTTTGATTTTGGTAATGGCCCAACACAATCAACAATCACATACTCAAAAGGTTTGCCAACCACAGGTAAGGGTTTAAGAGGAACAGGTGGTACGTACCACTTGGTTAGGCTTACCAGCAATTTGACAAACACTACAGGTTTTACAGGACTTGGCTTCATCAGATTCAGATTCAGACTTTATTTATCCCAGAAGGGCAATTCAGTTCCACTATCTACCCAGACCATACACAAACTCACAAACAAGCGGCAATCAGCGGTATGTCAGAGACAATGGGCAGATCAGTACATGGGCAAGAGATGCATACTGGCACCTTGTGTAGTCTTGCATCTTGCATGCAGACTCATACGAGGACCAGGGGAAGGATAAAAATTCACAGAAGTTAAAAGAATAGAATTAATGAATAAATAAATAAAAGAAGCATCCTAAAATGCATTGCACGTTACATTCCAATACAACGTTCAGTGAACTTATGGGCCCACAAGCCATGCGAAAAACATGCAAGGGTATAAACCAACTGTTGTGGTTTAAACAATATAAAGCATTTAAGCATTATTTAAAATGACTAATCTCCGCATTTAAAAGCCTGATAGCAGAAGGAATGAAGGACTTAGAATAGCGATACGTTTTCCTAGGGGGCGCTTTATAGTGCCGGCCTGAGGGCAGTACAGTGAATTTGCTGGACAGGATGTGGTCAGATTGGCTAATAATTCCTTTTGCGTTCTGGGCCACATGTTTCTCCCAGAGGGAGCACAAGTCTCTCTGCTGGACTCCCATTATCTTGGAGCAGACCTGAACCCTGCTGTTTAGGCTGCTCCTGTCCTTCACAGACAACCCGTTCAACCAACAAATAGAGGAAAAAGTTAAAAGACTTTCAATAAATGACTGGTAGAAGATACATGACATGGTGTTACACACATTAAAGGAGTTCAGCTTCTGCAGTAAGTGAATTCTTTGTTGTCCACGCTTGACAATTAAATCTGTGTTCACATCAAACTTGAGTTGGGAGTCGAACCCGGTTCCCAAGTACTTATAAGTGTCAACAATTAGAACATCCTCGCCATGTATAGTGCTAGCTTTGGGTGGGTTCATCACTGTTTCTGCTAAAATCAATGATAAGTTCCTTAGTTTTTGACACATTAAGGTCAGGGAAGTTATCATCGCACCAATCAACAAAGGCAGGTAGGACACAACTGTGGTCTGACTCCGAGCCCTGAAGAACAGACAAAAGTGCGGTACGGTCAGAGAATTTCACCAGGTAGCTACCCTCTTTAGAAGACCTGCAGCTGTCTGTATACACAATAAAAAGCAGGGGGGAAAGCACGCAACCCTGGGGTGAACCGCTGTTTGAAACCAGGGCATTGGACATGACTCCATTAACTCAAACCTGCTGGGTTCTGTTAAAAAGTTTAAAAGCAGCATTAAAAGCTGATCAGGTAAATTAGAATAAGAAGCAAGCCACTCGATCAAAATGTGAGGTTGCATCTTGCTGAAAGCCGAAGACAAGTCGGCAAATAAAAGTCTTACCTGAGAATTGGGTTTCTCCGGGAGCTTATATACTCTGTCGAGGACAAAGAGTTTTGCATCCTCCACACCCGTGCCAGCTTGATAAGCAAACTGCAAGGTGTCTAGTTTGCCACCAACTAGGGAGACCACCTCATCTTTTAAAATTTTCTCAAAGTTTTTCATCGCAAGTGATGCAAGTGCAACAGGTCTGAACTCATTTAGTTCTCTGGAATTTTTTGATTTCGGAATAGTCAGCACAGTAGTGCTGAGTGTGCCCGCAGATGGTGTCGGGGCCAGCAGCCTTCCTTATGTTCATTTTCTGAAATAAGGCTGTGACACGTCTTGATGCATGCTCAATAATCCAGGTAAGAAAATTAAAGAAGGTTGAATCAGTTCATCTAGATACATGTTTTGACAGATACATTTCATCATCATCTAAGTGACATCTTCAGTCTCACCTGACTGCAGGTTTCCCCACCCTTATAAACAATACAGTGACTGCAGGTACCCCACCCTTATAAACAATACAGTGACTGCAGGTACCCCACTCTTATAAACAATACAGTTACTGCAGGTGTCCCCACTGTTATAAACAATACATTGGCATAATGACTGAAACCAACGACCAGGTTCATATGCAAATATTGGTGTGACCATTAATTAGAGTTACAATGGTCATGTGTACTATTCACAGAGGACTAGGGAATGTTGCAATCAAAGCATTGTAAGATGGTGACAGATGTACTCTTAGCCCCCCCCCGGTTCAGGGATGGTCGTTCCCTCTTAACATAGATGGCTTCTTTGACTCCCCATGCAAACCAGCGTTCCTCCCTGTCAAGGAAATGTGTGTCATCATTAAACAAGGGTGGAGGCGTCTTTAGCTTCCTACCTCTCGTAGTGAGAGGTGCAACTGAATCGAGGAGACTAGATATGGCCACATTTAAGTCACTAGTGAAATATTCAACAGAGTCAGTTACCACAGTGAAAGGAGCCAAGACGTCAGGCAGCTGCTGGCCAAATGCAGCTACAGTGGAGGGACCAATATGGTGAGTGGCAATTACATCTGTGCAGACATTAACTGGACAGGCCAATAATGCTTCAAATGTGATGAAAAAATGATCTGACACAGCAGATGTGGTTGGCAAGACATTCAGATCAGAAACAGCTATTCCTTTAGATAAAACCAAATCAAGGGTGTTACCACTGCAATGAGTCGACTCTTGAACAAACTGGGTGAACCCAAAAGTATCAACTAGTGCCAGAAAGGCTTTACTTAAGAGGATCAGCAGCCTTATTCAGATGAATATTGAAATCACCAAGAATTAGAATCTCATCAGAGTGAGTAACAAGGCCTGAGACAAATTCTCCAAATTCTTCAAGAAATAACTAGTAACAGCCAGGAGGTCGATAGAGTATCACAATCTGGACTGAGCCGAGTCTATTCATGGCTGAGGGAGATGGACCAAGAACAAGAGACTCAAAAGACTGGAATTTAGATTCAAGTCTAGAAGTCAGATTGAAAATAGATTTAGATATTAAGGCAACACCCCCACCTTGTTTATTTGCCCGAGCTACATGGGCATAAGTATAGTCAGGTGGGGAAGCTTCATTTAAGGGAAGGAAAACATTTGGTTTCAGCCATGTTTCACATAACCCAATCATATCAAAACTATGTTCAAGAATCAGATCATTTATTAGTAAGGCTTTGGTAGACAGTGATCTGATATTTATGACACCACATTTAAGCGTCTTGTGGAAGTGATCAGTAGTAGGCAGAACTTTAGAGCTACCAACAGGGGAAAGATTAATTGTGTAACCACCGTGATTTGCACAAGACAGTGAGTGTTACATATCTCAAATGAAGACCAGAGGCCAGTGTAGCGAAACCCAAAGGACAGACAGACAGAGAGCACCGGGATAACCCGAAGGGCGATTTTAATGCAGGAAAAACAGACGACACTGCCACAGGGATGGTAACAGGGGAATCTCAGGTGGGGGTAGTTGAGACGATGTGCGTGCGCCTGGCTACCAAAGTCCGAATCCGTAGAGCGAGGGCTTGTTCGAGGAAGTCCGGATCCGAGATCCAGGAAGTCAAGTCCGAAAGGAGGGGTCCAAGGAGAGAGACACGGAGGGAGATTGCTGGAGAGGTCCAGGGAAAATGTGAAGGTCGCTGGGGACGAGGAGCAAGGGAGACACGGGGAGCCGTGGAAGTCGCGGAGGGAGATTGCTGGAGAGGTCTGGGGAAAACATGAAGGTCGCTGGGGATGAGGAGCGAGGGAGCCGTGAAAGTCGCGGAGGGAGAGTTGCAGGGTTCAGTATGTCGAAGCCCGGAGAGACGTTCTGGGAGACTTCTTGTAGAGGGCTGCCTGATTGCCGCAGGTATGCCTGATAGATGATGGCAAACACCTGGTGCAGCACAGCGCTCGTCTCCTCAGAGCACGAGCCGAGCGCTCAGATGTTTCCGGCATGTCCGAGCTGGGGGAGTGGCTTGAACGTGCCGGGGAGGCAGCTCGGGGCGGTGTAACCACAACAGGACCCCCCTTCCTACGGGAGACACCGGAGACCGTCCGATGGCATTGGGGTGGGCCCGATAGAACTCCTCCAGGAGTGCGGGGTCGGCCAGGTAGGACCGGGGAACCCAGCTGCGGTCCTCGGGCCCATAGCCAACCCAGTCCACCAGGTATTGGTACCCACGCCCCCGGCGGCATACGGCGAGCAGCCGGTTGACCTCCCAGACCATGTCACCACCGTCGAGGACCTTGGGGGGTGGAGGAACTTGGATAGGGGGAGACGGGGCTAGAGGCTACCAGTTTGAGGTGAGAGACATAGAACATGGGATGGACTTTGAGTGAGGTGGGGAGATGGAGACGTACCGCCGAAGGGTTGATGATGCGGTCAATGGTGTAGGGACCGACGTAGCGGGGAGCCAGCTTTCGGTTGAGGGTAGGGAGGGGCAGGTCCCGGGCCAGGAGCCATACTCTCTGGCCAGGTCGATAGGCTGGGGCCGGCACTCTCCGCTGGTTGGCGCTGCTCCGGGCCCACTCTGTAGCTCGCAATGTAGCGACCTGGGCGGTCTTCCAAACGCGCCGACACCGGCGGAAATGGTCCCTCGTGGACAGGACTGCCACCTCCAACTCCTGACGGGGGAACAGAGGGGGTTGATAACCAAGGGAACACTCAAAAGGGGACAAACCGGTAGCTGGTGTTGAGTGAGTACTCCACCCAGGGCAGGTACTTGCTCCCGGAGGCGGGGTTGCTGGTGGTAACGCAACGCAAAGCTGCCTCCAGGGCTTGATTGGCCCGTTCTGCCTGCCCATTGATCTGGAGGTGATAGCCGGAGGAGAGGCTGACCGTGGCCCCAATCCCCTTACAGAAGACCCGCCACACCTTAGAAGTGAACTGGGGACCACGGTCAGAGAGAATGTCCAGGGGGATCCCATGGAGGCGGACGACATGGGAGATGAGAAGGTCCGCCGTCTCGGCTGCAGAGGGGAGTTTGGTGAGGGCGACAAAGTGGACGGCCTTGAAAAATGGAGAGCCTTGCTGCGGGCGCAGGTGGTGCAGGCAGCCACAAACTCCCTGGTTTCTGCCTCCATGGTGGGCCACCAGAAGCACCTGCGGATGAAGGCCACCATCCAGTGGACACCGGGGTGGCAGGCAAAATGGCTGGAGTGGCCCCACTCCAGCACCCGGGGCCGGACAGAGGGAGGCACAAATAGCCGGTTCTGGGGTCCATTGCCTGGGTCAGGCTGGGCCCTTCTCACCACTGACTTGATGGCCCAGATGACGACACCCACCACTCGGGCCGGGGGAAGGATGGTGTCTGGGGCGTCAGGGGACCCCTCGGGAAAAAGATGGGAGAGGGCGTCTGCCCTGACGTTCTTGGTGCCCGGGCGGTAGGTGAGGGTGAAGTCGAACCGGCTTTAAGAAGAGAGCCCAGCGCGCCTGCCTGGGGTTGAGCCTCTTAGCCGTCCACACGTAAGTCAGGTTCTTGTGATCGGACCATACTATGAACGGCTGCCTTGCTCCCTCCAGCCAGTGTCTCCACTTCTCTAGGTCGGCGTGGACAGCCAGCAACTCCCTGTTGCCAATGTCGTAGTTCCTCTCTGTAGGACTGAAACGCCGGGAGAAGAAGGTGCCCTCGTGGATCTTCTGGTCCTTCTCCGACCGCTGGGAGAGGACGGCTCCAATGCCCGTGTCCGACGTGTCTACCTCCACGATGAACTGCCTGGACGGGTCTGGGTGGGCGAGCACCGGAGCCGTTATAAACAGTCTCTTCAGGGCCGAGAAGGCAGCCTCTGCCTCCGGGATCCAGGAGAAAGGGTGGAGGGTGGAGGTGAGTGCAGTGAGGGGGGCGGCCACACCGCTGAACCCCCCGATGAAGCGCCAGTAAAAATTGGTGAACCCCAGGAAGCGCCGGAGTTGCGTCCTGTTGGTGGGTCGTGCCCACTCCTCCACCGCTCGGGTCTTCCTTGGGTCGGTGCGGATGAGCCCCTTCTCCATGATGTGGCCAAGGAACTCCACGGAGGCGGAGTGGAACACACACTTCTCGGCCTTCACGAAGAGCCTGTTCTCCAGCAGCTGTTGGAGGACCAGGCGGACATGCTGGTGGTGTTCCTCCTCAGACCTGGAGAACACGAGGATTTCATCCAGGTACACCACCACCAACCTGTTCAACATATCCCGGAGCACGTCGTTGACAAACGTCTGGAAGACGGCCGGGGCGTTGGTGAGGCCGAAGGGCATAAAGAGGTACTCGAAATGCCCTAGGTGGGTGTTGAAGGCCGTCTTCCATTCATCTCCTTCCCGGATGCGCACCAGGTGGTACACGCTGCGCAGGTCCAGCTTGGTGAACACCGTGGCGTGAGTGAGTGGCTCGAATGTGGAACTCATAAGGGGGAGTGGATATTTATATTTAACTGTGATGTCATTTAACTGAAAATCTATGCAAGGCCTCAGGCTGCCCTCCTTCTTTGCCACAAAAAAAGAAGCCCGCTGCCACCGGGGACGACGAGGGCCTTATGATTCCTGAGGCCAGGGACTGTGATATAATTGCGCATAAACTCCTTCTCCGGGACGGAGAGGTTAAACAACCGACCGGTGGGAAGGGCGGCCCCGGGAAGAGATCTATGGCGCAATCATAGGGACGGTGTGGGGGGGAAGTGAAAGTGCACTGTCCTTACTAAATACAGGGGCTAAATCGTGATAAATGGGAGGAACACCAGTGAGATCCGTGGGAGGGGGCACGGGTCTGAGGCCGCTGGACAGACAGTGGGCAGAGCGAAGGCAGTTGGCATGACATGCAACACTCCAACCCAAAATCCGCCCAGTTGACCAAGAGATGTGGGGATCGTGCCGATTCAACCATGGTCTTCCTAACACCAGGGGCGCTGTGGGGGCGTGTAAAACCAAAAAATGCATAGTTTCTACATGATTACCTGAAAGAGTGAGGGGGAGGGAAGCAGTGCTGTGCGTGATCCTACCGAGTGAACGACCATCTAGGGCTTGGGCTTTGAGGGGTGTGTCTAGGGGGACGAGTGGAACGCCGGCCTGCCGGGCCAGCGAGATGTTCATTAAACACTCGCCCGCCCCCAAATCCAGGAGTGCACCAATAGAGAGTGAGTCGTTACCCCAGGTGAGAGTGACAGGAAACAGCTGGTTGTGCTCCTTCTTGGGCTGGGGCTGAGGAAGGGTCGTCAGGCTCACTAGGACACCCCTCGCTAGTGAGCCGGGTCTTTTTTGACGAGTCGGGCAGGCCTTGATGTAGTGGCCCGACCTCCTGCAGTAGAGGCAGAGGTGGTCACGCATCCTCTGCTCCCTAACCTCTAGCGGGAGCCATGACCAACCCAACTGCATGGGCTCCTCCTCCAGCCTGGATCCAGAAGACACCCAAGGTTGCGAGGGGAAGTGTGAGGGCGGAGAGAGCCCGCGGGACACTGACCCAGGGGAGGCACCGGTTGAACGGACAGGGGTAGGTCTGTGGGAGGCCCCAGTGCGTGGGGCGCATTCCTGGCGCCGCTCCCGCAGCCGTTCGTCCATCTGGAGGGCAAGGGTGATGAGCTCGTTGAAGGTAGCAGGGCGGTCTCGAGCGATGAGGTCTTTGATGGGCTCACTCATCCCCCTCCTGTACGCGCTCTTGAGTGCAGTGTCATCCCACCCACTGTCTGCCGCGAGTATCCTCACGTCCAAGGTGTAGTCTGCCACCGACCTGGCTCCCTGCTGGATGGAATGGAGGAGGCGGCTGGCAGCGTGCTGCCCGTCAGCTGGGTGGTCGAACACCAGATGTAACTCACGGCGGAAGGCACCATAGTCGGAGGCGAACAGTTCAGTATGGCCAACCGCCGCCATGGCCCAGCTGAGGGCTTTGCCGGTGAGGAGGGACATATCAAGGGCTACCCTGGTCTCTCCTGTCCTATACCTGGCTGGCTGATGCTTGAACAGGAGCTCACACTGACCAAGGAAACCCCTACACAGCTCGAATTTCCCACCGAAGGCCTTTGGGCAGGAAAGGTAAGGGTCGAACCGGGGGTCATGATACAGTTGACCGGAGGGAGGCTCGGAGGGACTGGGGACTGGAGCTGGGCTGGGGCCAGAGACTGGGGTCAGAACAGGATGATCGCTGATCTTGGACACTGCCACTGTCAGAGCAGCGATCTGCGTGGAGAGTGAAGCAAGGGTGCTCGCCGAGATACGCGAGTCAGCCTGGAGCCTGCTGATTTCTTCAGTGATCTGGGAGAAGGCAGTGCTCAGCTCAGAATGGAGTTGGGTGAGTTGAGTGCTGTGGTCCTCTACCACTGCCTCGAGAGATACAGGGTTCTGGGGCTTGGGGGCTAGAGCTGCCTGAGGGATTGCCTGCCCCTCGGGTTTGCTTTGGCTCATTCTGGCTTCGATGTTCTGTTATGTATCTCGAATGTCTTTAGCCTCCTACCTCTCGTAGTGAGAGGTGCAACTGAATCGAGGAGACTAGATATGGCCACATTTAAGTCACTAGTGAAATATTCAACAGAGTCAGTTACCACAGTGAAAGGAGCCAAGACGTCAGGCAGCTGCTGGCCAAATGCAGCTACAGTGGAGGGACCAATGTGGTGAGTGGCAATTACATCTGTGCTGACATTAACTGGACAGGCCTATAATGATTCAAATGTGATGAGAAAATGATCAGACACAGCAGATGTGGTTGGCAAGACATTCAGATCAGAAACAGCTATCCCTTTAGATAAAACCAAATTCTCCAAGAAATAACCAGTAACAGCCAGGAGGCCGATAGATTATCACAATTTGAACTGAGCCGAGTCTATTCATGGCTGAGGGAGATGGACCAAGAATAAGAGACTCAAATCACTGGAATTTAGATTCAAGTCTAGAAGTCAGATTGAAAATAGATTTAGATATTAAGGCAACACCCCCACCTTGTTTATTTGCCCGAGCTACATGGGCATAAGTATAGTCAGGTGGGGAAGCTTCATTTAAGGGAAGGAAAACATTTGGTTTCAGCCATGTTTCACATAACCCAATCATATCAAAACTATGTTCAAGAATCAGATCATTTATTAGTAAGGCTTTGGTAGACAGTGATCTGATATTTATGACACCACATTTAAGCGTCTTGTGGAAGTGATCAGTAGAAGGCAGAACTTTAGAGCTACCAACAGGGGAAAGATTAATTGTGTAACCACCGTGTTTTGCACAAGACAGTGAGTGTTACATATCTCGAATGAAGACCAGAGGCCAGTGTAGCGAAACCCAAAGGACAGACAGACAGAGAGCACCGGGATAACCCGAAGGGCGATTTTAATGCAGGAAAAACAGACGACACTGCCACAGGGATGGTAACAGGGACATCTCAGGTGGGGGTAGTTGAGACAATGTGCGTGCGCCTGGCTACCAAAGTCCGAATCCGTAGAGCGAGGGCTTGTTCGAGGAAGTCCGGGTCCGAGATCCAGGAAGTCAAGTCCGAAAGGAGGGGACTAAGGAGAGAGACACGGAGGGAGATCGCTGGAAAACGTGAAGGTCGCTGGGGACGAGGAGCGAGGGAGCCGTGGAAGTGGCGGAGGGAGAGTCGCGGGGTTCGGTACGTCGAAGCCCGTAGAGACGTTCCGGGAGGCTTCTGGTAGAGGGCTGCCTGATGGCCGCAGGTGTGCCTGATAGATGATGGCAAACACCTGGCGCAGCGCAGCGCGAGCCGAGCGCCCGGATGTTTCCGGCACGTCCGCGCTGGGGGCGGGGCTTGAACGTGCCGAGGAGGCAGCTCGGGGCGGTGTAACCACAACAGTGAGTATGTGACTAGTATTAACGCCATCGTAGTTCTGCGTTCTCGCCAACAGAGGGCAGCATAATTGCTGCATCTTGCTCTTTTTCCCTTTTATTAATGCGGGCGACTCTTGAGGCTGGGAGAAATCATTTTCAGTAGATGGATTTGGCTCTTTTTTATTGTTTCAACAATGCAGGGCCATTTATAGTAACATGCGCGCACACACCTATCTATGCATACACATTTATACAGATTGGTCACAAATTTCAACTTATTTTAGTTCTTGTCTTACCCTTTGAAATAGCTAGCTGGTGTCAGGATCCACCAGTTCCACCAGTATCTGCCACAACACCTTGAGGATAATTTGACAGCATTGCTAATAGCCCTGTGATGGCCTGGCGGCCTGTCCAGGGAGACAGGGTGTCTCCTCCCTGTCCAGGGTGTCTCCCTGCCTGCCGCGCAGCGACTGCTGCTGGCATAGGCTCCGGCGTCCCTGCGACCCTGGCAGCAGGATAAGCGGTTCGGATCATGGCTGGATGGATAATGCAGGCGACCAGAGCAGACAGATCCCCGTGGTGAAATCTTTATTAGGCTTATCACTTTCTCTAAAGTTCACGAACAAGTACTGTATTTTGGATTCTACGCTAAGAAGACTCCTGCTCTTGAGGACCAAAGTTTGACCGGTGAGCGTTATCTCTTTCTGTGTATTTTGCTGATCGAAGCTCCGCTGAGTTTAACGCCGAGTCATGTTGCTAATAGCTTAGCTTAGCTTATCATGCTAGCTACTTTTTCTCACTGGTGTATTTATTTGGTGGCTATGTGCAGCATTGTGTATTTTCGTTAAGTATGTTAGAGATCCTCAAGACCAGTCGGCAACAGACTGTAGGTGTGTGTGGGATTTAATGTTTGAGTTCATGATTTATTCTTTAAAACAGAGTAGCTAATGTTGCTGTGTTGTATCGTAAGCTAGATGCTAAGCTACTCTGAGTTAGTTCGTCTGGTTTTGTGCGTTGTGTTATTGCAGCTGAGTTAATTCATCTACACAGGTTTATGTATGGCGTCGTTGTGTCATTGAAATCCTATTTTCATAGGCAGAGAAAAGGTATTGTACGGTACAGGTCCGGAATTTAAAAGAAAAACCAGACGCTAATTTAAGAAAACAGCTGCTGTGTGCAGGCTGGGTTCTTACACCCGTTGTGAGACAAGATGGCGAGACAGGGCCCAGGCCAGTGAGCCTCGCGGAGCAGAGGGCAGGCCAGCACGTGCAGGGTGGGGCTGTTCCGCTTGTGCTCCATCGTGTGTCCGGGCAAAGGGACACACGCTACTACTTCTACTCATAGATCTTTGCCAAACAAACCCACACTGCCCGGGCAGATGGACGCTGACTGAACACTGACTAAACGCTGACTGGAGGCTGACTGAACACTGACTGAACGCTGACTGGAGGCTGACTGAACACTGACTGAACGCTGACTGGAGGCTGACTGGAGGCTGACTGAACGCTGACTGGAGGCTGACTGGAGGCTGACTGAACGCTGACTGAACACTGACTGGAGGCTGACTGGACGCTGACTGAACACTGACTGGAGGCTGACTGGAGGCTGACTGAACGCTGACTCGAGGCTGACTGAACGCTGACTGGAGGCTGACCGGATGCTGACTGAACGCTGACTGGAGGCTGACTGAACGCTGACTGGAGGCTGACTGGAAGCTGACTGAATGCTGACTGAACGCTTACTGGAGGCTGACTGGATGCTGACTGAACACTGACTAAACGCTGACTGGAGGCTGACTGAACACTGACTAAATGCTGACTGGAGGCTGACTGAACTCTGACTGGAGGCTGACTGAACGCTGACTGGAGGCTGACTGAATGCTGACTGGAGGCTGACTGAACGCTGACTGGAGGCTGACTGAACGCTGACTGGAGGCTGACTGAATGCTGACTGAATGCTGACTGAATGCTGACTGGAGGCTGACTGAACGCTGACTGGAGGCTGACTGGAGGCTGACTGAACGCTGACTGAACGCTGACTGAATGCTGACTGAACGCTGACTGGAGGCTGACTGAACGCTGACTGGAGGCTGACTGAATGCTGACTGAATGCTGACTGAACGCTGACTGGAGGCTGACTGGAGGCTGACTGAATGCTGACTGGAGGCTGACTGAATGCTGACTGGAGGCTGACTGGAGGCTGACTGGAGGCTGACTGAATGCTGACTGAATGCTGACTGAACGCTGACTGGAGGCTGACTTAATGCTGACTGAACACTGACTAAACGCTGACTGAACGCTGACTGGAGGCTGACTGAACGCTGACTGGAGGCTGACTGGAGGCTAACTGAATGCTGACTGGAGGCTGACTGAACGCTGACTGGAGGCTGACTGAACCCTGACTAAACGCTGGCTGAATGCTGACTGGAGGCTGACTGAATGCTGACTGAACTCTGGCTGAACGCTGACTAAACACTGACTGGAGGCTGACTGAACGCTGACTGGAGGCTGACTGAACGCTGACTGGAGGCTGACTGAACCCTGACTGGAGGCTGACTGAATGCTGACTGAACACTGACTGGACGCTGACTAAACGCTGACTGAACGCTGACTGGAGGCTGACTGAACGCTGACTGGAGGCTGACTGAACACTGACTGGAGGCTGACTGGAGGCTGACTGGACGCTGACTAAACGCTGACTGAACGCTGACTGGAGGCTGACTGAACGCTGACTGGAGGCTGACTGAACTCTGGCTGAACGCTGACTGGAGGCTGACTGAACTCTGGCTGAACGCTGACTGAAGGCTGACTGAACGCTGACTGGAGGCTGACTGAACGCTGACTGGAGGCTGACTGAACGCTGACTGAACGCTGACTGGAGGCTGACTGAATGCTGACCGGAGGCTGACTGAACGCTGACCGGAGGCTGACTGCACGCTGACCGGAGGCTGACTGAACGCTGACCGGAGGCTGACTGAACGCTGACTGAACACTGACTGGAGGCTGACTGGAGGCTGACTGGATGCTGACTGGAGGCTGACTGAATGCTGACTGAATGCTGACTGGACACTGACTGGACGCTGACTGGACGCTGACTAAACGCTGACTGAACGCCTACTGGACGCTGGCTGAACGCTGACTGAACCCTGACTGGAGGCTGACTGAATGCTGACTGAACACTGACTGGACGCTGGCTGAACGCTGACTAAACGCTGACTGAACCCTGACTGAACGCTGACTGAACGCTGACTGAACACCGACTGAACACTGACTGGAGGCTGACTGAACCCTGACTGAACGCTGACTGGACGCTGGCTGAACGCTGACTGAACACTGACTGGACGCTGGCTGAACACTGACTGAACACTGACTGGACGCTGGCTGAACACTGACTGAACACTGACTGAACGCTGACTGAACACTGACTGGACGCTGACTGAACCCTGACTGAACGCTGACTGGAGGCTGACTGAACCCTGACTAAACGCTGACTGAACGCTTACTGGACGCTGACTGAACCCTGACTTCACGCTGAATGAACGCTGACTGAACACTGACTGAACTCTGGCTGAACGCTGACTGAACTCTGGCTGAACGCTGACTAAACGCTGACTGGAGGCTGACTGAACTCTGGCTGAACGCTGACTGAAGGCTGACTGAACGCTGACTGGAGGCTGACTGAACGCTGACTGGAGGCTGACTGAACGCTGACTGAACGCTGACTGGAGGCTGACTGAATGCTGACCGGAGGCTGACTGAACGCTGACCGGAGGCTGACTGCACGCTGACCGGAGGCTGACTGAACGCTGACCGGAGGCTGACTGAACGCTGACTGAACACTGACTGGAGGCTGACTGGATGCTGACTGGAGGCTGACTGAATGCTGACTGAATGCTGACTGGACACTGACTGGACGCTGGCTGAACGCTGACTAAACGCTGACTGAACACCGACTGAACACTGACTGGAGGCTGACTGAACACTGACTGAACACTGACTGAACGCTGACTGAACACCGACTGAACACTGACTGGAGGCTGACTGAACACTGACTGGAGGCTGACTGAACCCTGACTGAACGCTGACTGGACGCTGGCTGAACGCTGACTGAACACTGACTGGACGCTGGCTGAACACTGACTGAACACTGACTGGACGCTGGCTGAACGCTGACTAAACGCTGACTGAACGCTGACTGAACACTGACTGGACGCTGACTGAACCCTGACTGAACGCTGACTGGAGGGTGACTGAACCCTGACTAAACGCTGACTGAACGCTGACTGGACGCTGACTGAACCCTGACTTCACGCTGAATGAACGCTGACTGAACACTGACTGAACTCTGGCTGAACGCTGACTGAACTCTGGCTGAACGCTGACTAAACGCTGACTGGACGCTGACTGGACGCTGACTGAAGGCTGACTGGACGCTGACAAAGTATTTTTCCTTTTGTTGGCCAGTTGTTTTGTTGTTTCTATACACGTGCACTTAACACTAAAATCTTAGTACTTACTGGCGTTGGTTGTGAATAAATGTTAATTGTTATGCTGCCTTTCTAAAACCTCGTCCTTGTTTCTTCTGTCCTCCTTGAGAGTACCTAACGTTCCCATTGCCAACACATGCAGCCTGCACGTTCTGACGTTATGGTGCACAAACTGCATATTCATTCCTGTGCCACGTTTGGCCCTTTGTAAGCACTACATCATCATTTGTGGCGAACCAGCCAGGAGGATTAAAGGGGCATCGACTAGGTTTTAAAGCACTTTTGAGGTTAACATACAAAATACAGATTATTACAGGTTATTATTATACGTGTAGAGAGTAACACAGAAAAAATACAATATGGCTATTGAACAGACTTATGGCATTCATACAAAACGATCTGTTTGCATTGTTGGTTTGACCAAAACAGACACTGATGATGACATCGTAAGTTCTCTACATGGGATTGTAGCTAAAGTAGTGAGGCTTTAAAACACAGAACAAGAGAATACAGTCATTGTAGAGTTTGATTCTGAGTTTGATTGGTTCGGCCACCAAACAGGACAGGGACAGACTACAACAGACAGTTAGGTCTGCAGAGAAAATCATTGGTGCTAACCTGCCCTCCATTCAGGACTTATACACCTCCAGACTCAGGAATCAGGCAGGCAACATCGCTGCAGACCCATCACACCCTGGTCTGGTCACAACCTGTTCCAACTCCTCCCCTCTGGTAGGCGCTACAGAGCACTGTACCCCAAAACAACCAGATATAAAACAGTTTCTTTCTGTCATTCAAATTAATGCTTAACACTATCAATAAATCCAACTATGTTGTATATACTGTACTGTACATGTTGTACATACTATACTGTACATGATGTATATACTGTACTGCAAATGTTGTATATACTGTACTGTACATGATGTATATACTGTACTGCACATGTTGTATATACTGTACTGTACATGTTGTACATACTATACTGTACATGATGTATATACTGTACATGTTGTATATACTGTATTGTACATGTTGTATATACTATACTGTACATGATGTATATACCATACATGTTGTATATACTGTATTGTACATGTTGTATATACTGTACAGTACATGTTGTACACACTGTACTGTACATGTTATATATAATCTACTGTGCATGTTGTATATACTCTACTGTGCATGTTGTATATACTGTACTGTACATGTTGTATATACTGTACTGTACATGTTATATATACTCTACTGTGCATGTTGTATATACTCTACTGTGCATGTTGTATATACTGTACTTTACATGTTGTATATACTGTACTGTGCATGTTGTACTTACTGTACTGCACATGTTATATATCCTCTACTGTGCATGTTGTATATACTGTACTGTACATGTTGTATACACTGTACATGTTATATATACTCTACTGTGCATGTTGTATATACTGTACTTTACATGTTGTATATACTGTACTGTGCATGTTGTATATACTGTACTGCACATGTTATATATCCTCTACTGTGCATGCTGTATATACTGTACTGCACATGTTGTACATACTGTGCTGTACATTGTATGTATACTGGTACTCTGTCATGTCCATCTAGCTCAGGCATGTGTATGTCAGTAAGCTGCTAACATGTATTTCAGCATCTCTGATATATTCTCTGCACCACTGCATCTTATCACCTCTTATTTCACCTGTATGAGTCAGTCCTTGTGTATATGTGCGAAGGTTGTTGTGTTGTAGTCTTGTTATTCTATGTTAGGTACACTGAGGGGGCCACCAAACCAGAGTCAAAATGTATGTGCAAACCTGCATGGTCAATAAACATGGTTCTAGGCAACCGGGTAGTGTAGCGTCTATTCCGTCGCTTACCGACATGGCGATCGCTGGTTCAAATCCCCGTGTTAACTCGAGCTTGGTCAGGCGTCCCTACAGACACAACTGGCTGTGTCTGTGGGTGGGAAGCAGGATGTGGGTATGTGTCTTGGCCGCTTCATTAACACCTCCTCTGGTTAGCCGGGGCGCCTATTCGGGGGTGAGGGGGAACTGGGGGGAATAGTGTGATCCTGCCACGCGCCACGTCCCCCTGGTGAAACTCCTCACTGTCAGGTGAAAAGAAGCGGCTGGCGACTCCACATGATCGGAAGAGACATGTGGTAGTCTGCAGCCCTCCCCGGATCAGCAGAGGGGGTGGAGCAGAGATCGGGACGGCTCGGGAGAGTGGGGTAATTGGCCAAGTACAACTGGGGAGAAAAGGGGGGGAAAATCAAAAAATAAATAAACAGGATTCTGATTGTGATTGACATAGTTACTAGTCATAATGTGAGGTTTACTTGTCTGACTGTGCGTCATATCAGGTAAGGAGAAATATTACACACAACATTTAAACCTCAAGATAACACTGCATGTAAGACCTTCACTTCCACACTAACCACCAGACTGTTCTTCACCAATACCTGACTAGCACACTGGTGTCCTGTACATCCTGTAATAGTCCTCTATAATAAATCAATCTGTGTGTGTGTGTGTGTGTGTGTGTGTTGTCAGGCGTGTACACTGGCTAGGAGAAATGCTGAAGTCTTCCTCAAGTACATCCATCGTAACGGTGTCACCATGGCAACCATCTCTGGCCACAGCGTGACAGGGGTTGCCGAGGTTACTGGACATTCTAGGGTACCTGAGCAACAGGTCAAAGGTGAACACACACTCAGTTACTCGCACAAATTTCTTCACTCACAACCAAAACAATAGTGCAGCATGTCTTAATGTAACCTAGATGTAAATATATGTGTGTGTGTGTGTGTGTGTGTTTGTATGTGTCTAAATGTGTGTGTGTGGGTGGATACCTGTGCATTTGTATATGCTTTATTTGTGTTTGTGTATGTGTGTGTTTCTGTAAGGTATTTTGAGTGAGTTGCTCCAAAGAGAGAACAGAGTTCTTCATTTCTGGACTTTGAAGAAACGTCGACTGGACCAGTGTCAACAGTTTCTAATGTTCCAGAACCACGCCAAGCAGGTATACACACACACACACACACACACACAGAGTATCTTTCAACATTGAAGAACTTAACCTTCATTGTGCCAAGCACGGACAACAAAATTGCAGGTGTCAAGCTCAAAATGGTGCATACATAAGAAATATAAAAGATCAGCAATAAAAAGTAGAGTCCAGAAAATGTAAGTGTAAAATATAAGCAGTGTACGATATAAAATTACAGTTAATGATAAAATACAACTTATGAGGTGCAAAAACATCAGCAAAATGTAGTGAAGGTGGGGTGGACAGCTAAGGTGGGGTGGACAGCTAAGGTGGGGTGGACAGATGTGCAGGGACTGAAAGTGACGTGAGGGAATGGTGCAGTTGGCGGACAGTGGCAGCACACCAGTCTCGTCAGACTGAGGACATGTCTGAGTTCATTACTGCAGTGGTTCTGTCACCCCCCCCCTTTGGAGGAAGAAACATTTTCATGCCCCCCGCCCCAACAAAATGGTGACAAAATGAGCCAAGTTTAACTTTATTTAAATAACCACAAGGTCATGAACATTCCTTTGACTTTTCTTTCAGTAATTTCTGTTGTGCAAATAATGAACACAAGTCCCACTTTACTTTATCAAACCGCTTTTTGTGACGTGTGTCACTAGATTGCTCCATCTGTGTGTGCTTTTTCAAAAACCGAAAAATGAAATAAGATTTAAAAATCCCTTTGCTAGAACAATAACAAAGTTCAGTCTGTTCAGAAAAAGAACAGATCAAGATATTTGGGAAAAACGATGAGCAAGTCAGTTTGTGACAGCTCAAGTCTCATCACTGCATTAGTGCTGCAGTGAATGACAGGGATGTCTGATGGGTTAGGCAGGCAAAGAGAAAACAGTAGACAAGGGAATTAGCAGTCAGTGTCATTGCTCGGTGGACTGGCGCAGGTAGATTTGCAGGTCTTTACCTAATTTGCTCTTAACACAATGAGGGCTGACACACAAGGGCTGACACTTCAGCCTATATCAAAACTCAAAACAAGTTTTAAATCACTTCCCAACCGACTGCAGTGTCCTGTGTTCAAGATTAGAGCTTGTTCTGCTGGGTTTAGTTCAATCTCTCTTACAAGCTGTTAGTGAAAATCCCACCCCCGTCTGATTTTCACAACAAAGGAAGCAATAGAGGGTGTGACCTGCAACAGCTGACCCAGCAATTGGAGCTCAGAGAGTGAAACTAGCAAGTGCTCAGCCCAGCAAAAGAAGCAATAGAGGGCGTGACCCGCGTCTGCTGGCCCAGCTATTGAAGCTCATAGAGTGAAACTAGCAAGTGCTCAGCCTAACAAAGCCTGTTAACAGCCTAAATCCGAATCCACACTCAAAACAAGTTTTAAATCATAGATTCAGAGCTTGTTCTGCGGGTTTAGTTCATTCTCTCTTGTAATAGTGTTCGAGTTGTGGATGAGTTGGCAATCATGTGTGAACAGTGCATAAAGGAGGGGGCTCAGCACACAGCCCTGGGGAATACCATTAGTCAGGATGAGAATGCAGGATGTGTGCTTTCCCAGTCTTACAGTCTGGGGGCGGTTGATGAGGAAGTCCAGTATCCAATTGCATATGGAGGGAGTTAGTCCTAGTTTGTGCAGTTTGTCGACCAGCTTGTTTGGTATGATGGTGTTAAACACCGAGCTGTAATCAACAAAGAGCATCCTGATGTAGGTGTGTTGGGGCTTTCCAGGTGAGAGAGAGCTATATTTAGAGCCACACATCTTGGTCTATCTACAGTGCATCTGGAAAGTATTCACACCCCTTCACTTTCCCCACATTTTGTTATGTTACAGCCTTATTCCAAAATGGATTAAATTCCTTTTTTTTCTCAGCAATCTACACACAATACCCCATAATGACAATGCGAAAAAAGTTTTGTATAAATTTTTGCAAATTTATTAAAAATAAAAACTGAAATATTGCATGTACATAAGTATTCACATCCTTTACTCGGTACTTGGTTGAGGCACCCTTGGCAGCGATTACAGCCTCAAGTCTTCTTGGGTATGAAGCTATAAGCTTGGCACACCTACATATATTTGGGGTATTTCTCCCATTCTTCTCTACAGATCCTCTCCAGCTCTGTGAGGTTAGATGGGGAGCGTCGCTGCACAGCTATTTTCAGGTCTTTCCAGAGATGTTCAATGGGGTTCAAGTCTGGGTTCTGGCTGGGCCACTCAAGGACATTCACAGACTTGTCCCGAAGCCACTCCTTCGTTGTCTTGGCTGTGTGCTTAGGGTCGTTGTCGTGTTGAAAGGTAAACCTTCGCCCCAGTCTGAGGTCCTGAGCGCTCTGGAGCAGGTTTTCATCAAGGATCTCTCTGTACTTTGCTCCATTCATCTTTCCCTCGATCCTGACTAGTCTCCCAGTTCCTGCCGCTGAAAAACATCCCCACAGCATGATGCTGCCACCACCATGCTTCACTGTAGGGATGGTATTAGCAAGGTGATGAGAGGTGCCTGGTTTCCTCCAGACGTGACATTTGGCATTCAGGCCAAAGAGTTCAATCTTGGTTTCATCAGACCAGAAAATCTCGTTTCTCATGGTCTGAGAGTCCTTTAGGTGCTTTCTGGCAAACTCCAAGTGGGCTGTCATGTGCCTTTTACTGAGCAGAGGCTTCCGTCTGGCCACTCTACCATAAAGGCCTGATTGGTGGAGTGCTGCAGAGATGGTTGTCCTTCTGGAAGGTTCTCCCATCTCCACAGAGGAACGCTGGAGCTCTGTCAGAGTGACCATCGGGTTCTTGGTCACCTCCCTGACCAAGGCCCTTCTCCCCCGATTGCTCAGTTTGGCTGGGCGGCCAGCTCTAGGAAGAGTCCTGGTGGATCCAAACTTCTTCCATTTACGAATGATGGAGACCACTGTGCTCTTCGGGACCTTCAAAGCTGTAGAAGTTTTTTTGTACCCTTCCCCAGATCTGTGCCTCGATACAATCCTGTCTCGGAGGTCCACAGACAATTCCTTTGAATTCATGGCTTGGTTTCTGCTCTGACATGCACCGTCAACAGTGGGACCTTATATAGACAGGTGTGTGCCTTTCCAAATCATGTCCAATCAATTGAATTTACTAGAGGTGAACTCCAATCAAGATGTAGAAACATCTCAAGGCTGATCAGTGGAAACAAGATGAACCTGAGCTCAGTTTTGAGTGTCATCGCAAAGGGTGTGAATACTTATGTACATGCAATATTTAAGTTTTTTATTTTTAATAAATTTGCTAAAATTTCTACAAAACCTTTTTCACTTTGTCATTATGTGGTATTGTGTGTAGATTGATGAGGAAAAAAAGGAATTTAATCCATTTTGGAATAAGGCTGTAACATAACAAAATGTGGGGAAAGTGAAGGGGTGTGAATACTTTCCGGATGCACTGTATGTCATTCTTGCTGTCCTTTTCATACAGCTGAGTTTGTCCAGTTTATTTCATGATGTGATTATAATCCATGAGGAGAACTAACTGATGATAAATGAAACAATCATATCTCTTCTCTTCCTTCCCTTTTAAAAGGAGCGCGCTGCATTGTATTTTGTCAGTTTGGTGATGGAAGCAACGGAGCAGTCCACAATTTTTCACACATTTTTAATCAATTATCTGACAGAAATAATAGGGTTCGATCCACAAATATGAACGTCAGATCTATTTTATCAAATATTACTCACCTGCCTTTACATTAATTTTGTCTGTGTGGTGACCATCGAAGTATAAAAAGAATAAATAGACCTATCCTCCACCATCTTTCTGTTAACACAGACGGGGAGGTGTAATTCCAGTAGTTAACCATTCATGAAGCCTTTCAGAAAGTAGAAGCCTATGCCTATGGAGAGATGCATGGTGTGCTGTTGACCTGCTCCGAGCTGGCAGGCCACCATAATGACAATGGCAGACATCCTACCACTTTTGTCCTCCAGCACACGCCCAATCACCAAAATACCAAGAATGCCACACAAAGAGAAAATACCACTCCCTGGATTTGCACCTGTATGGAAATACAAACAAGTCCTATAACAAAGAGACTTTAAATCTGTTCACTGAGTGATAGTTTTCAAACTGAACCTGGATATTTTACTACCTGGATAATTGAAATGAATCTATGTTGATGTGTCAGAATGGCTGTAGATCAGGTGATCTGTCAACAGAAACATCCAGTTTAACGTTGTGCTCATTCACTCAAACTAAACCAGTTCTGAACACACCGGTCAGGACGTGTCTCTAAATAAGGTTACAGTCCAATCTGGGCATCTGATTGGATAATCAGACATTTCTGTCTTAACTGGGCATGTCCTCCATCTCTCCTCAGGCACTTGATTGGCTGCAGCAATCAGGTGACCATTATCTGTCCACACACACGTCACCAGGGGCAACAGTCGCCGAGACACAAGAGCTGCTGATGCAACACCGCGAGTTCTGTGTGTCGGCCAAGGTGACAAAACACACGCACCTCCTTAAATCCTCCTTCTTTAACACCTCCTCTATAACTCCTCCCTCCTGATTCCTTCCTCAAAATTGCTCCGTAACTCCTCCTCATAACGCCTCACATAACTCCTCCCCCCACTAACACCTCATTACAACTCATCCCCACCCTAACTCCTCCCTCATAATGCCTCCCCGTAAATCCTCCCACGTAACTCCTCCTAACTCCACCCCCACCCTAAAGCCCCCCCCATAACACATGCCCATAAGTCCTCCTCCTCATAACGCTTCATAATTCCTCCCCATAACTCCTTCCTTACTTCTCCCTCATAATCCTCCTCGTAACTCCTCCCATAACTCCTCACAACTCCTTCTCATAAATCCTCATCATAACTCCTCCTTCCTTACTTCTCCCCCATAACTCCTCCTCCTAACTCCTTGGCATAAGTCCTCCTCATAACTCCTTCTCCATAACTCCTCCTTCCTTACTTCTCCCTCATAACAACTCCCTCCTCCATGTCTCATTCAGTTCAGTCTCACATACTGTTGTGATTGTCTTATAGTTTTGTCATGACCACTAAATGAAGCTGTGACAGAAAAGGTCCATTTGGTGAATCAGCGCTAGCTGAAGGTTGCTGTTTATAATATTCATTAATAACCAATTTATATTTATAACTCATGTTAATATCTAATGTTTATCGTTAACAACAGTCAAACAGTCAAATGACAGGGTGTGTGCTCAGTGCTCAGGGATCTTTTAAAGACTGTCAGTGAATACAGATCAGAAAATGATCCAAAAGTAGAAGTGGTGTCAGGACTGCCGCCATGCAGGGCGGCAACAGCGGCCGAGGACAAAGCAGACAGACAGAAAGGAGAGCAAACGGGCTAGCAGGAGACAGAAGAGAAGGAGAGAGAGAGACTGGCCAACAAAAGACAGACAGGCTGAGCTGTCAAAGTTTAACATTCAGAGTCCACCAATATGTCCACTCTATTTTGTTTGTCTATCTATCTCTGTCTGCTTCTCACTGTCTGTCTGTTTCCTGTCTCTCTCTCCCAGCATACACAAGAGAAGGTGCATCTGTTGATCCAGTTAGCTGAGAGCATGCTAGCGAAAGGACATTCCCACCGGGCTGAGCTGCGCCGCTGTGTGTCCTCTGTGGACAAACGGTACCGCGACTTTACCATGAGGATGGGACAGTACCGCCACCTGCTGGAGACTGCTCTAGGAGGCTGCACCCAGGTAACGCTTGCGGATGTGTATGAAAGTGTGGGGATTTTTCCCGTTTTCTATGTTTATTCATGTTTTGTCTGTTGCATTGGAGAAAACCTGACACTACACATGTTGGTAAGTACTGAAGAGGGGCCCTTTAATTTTCTTCATTTGTTTTTTATTTTATTTTTTCTTACTCTTCATGTGTCCCAGTCACATCTTCCTAGTAAACCTGCTAAAATGTATTTCAGCATCTCTGATATATTCTCTGCACCACTGCACTTTATCACCTTTTATTTCACCTGTATAAGTCAGTCTTTGTGTATATATGTGAAGGTTGTTATGTTGTAGTGTTGTTATTCTATGTTAAATACACTGAGGGGGCCACGAAACCAGAGTCACGTTCCATGTATGTGCAAACCTGCATGGCCAGTAAACATGATTCTGATTCTAAACATAATCCCAGCATGAGAACCGGGTTGGGCTCCTCGTGCTTTAAACAGTAGAGATGGACTAAGGACTGGGGTCCATATTTCTGTATGGTGTTTGGTTTGTTTGTATTAAAGAATAATTTCTGGCATCCGGGGAGTGTGGCGGTTTATTCTGTTGCCTACCAACACGGGGGTCACTGGCTTGAATCCCCGTGTTACCTCCAGCTTGGTCGGGCATTCCTTCAGACGCAGTTGTCTGTGGGTATGTGTCCTGGTCGCTGCACTAGCGCCTCCTCTGGTCGGTCAGGTTGCCTGTTCGAGGGGAGGGGGAACTGGGGGGAATAGCGTGATCCTCCCATGTGCTACGTCCCCCTGGCGAAACTCCTCACTGTCAGGTGAAAAAGAAGCAGCTGGCGCCTCCACATGTATCGGAGGAGACTTGTGGTAGTCTGCAGCCCTCCCCAGATCAGCAGAGGGGGTGGAGCAGCAACCGGAATGGCTCGGAAGAGTGGGGTAATTGGCCGGATACAATTGGGAAGAAAAAGGGGGGGGGGTCGCTTCTTTGGTTGTCACGTCTGATCCACTGGCTGGACATTTATTCTGGTTGGCCAAGTTGCCATCTGATCTGGATATTTTCAACTTGTTCAGTCTCTGAGTTGACAACATCAAGATTGAAAATAAGCGGAGATTGGTGTTGAAATGTGGTGGACTGTCCCTTTACGGTCCTGTACGATGTCCATGTTAGGACAATAAAGACCTGGAGCTGGAGCTGATCCCAAACAGCCTGTCGGATTCTGACCCTGAAGTCAACCTGAGTGACCCCAACCATGAGATCAGTGACGAGAAGAGACGCTCCGCCCGCAAGAAAGAGTGAGTCTTAGTCAGTGGTTCTCGATCCAGTCCTGAGGCCCTCCTGTCTACTTGTTTTCTCTTCTACCACGTAGTTCATTACATTCAGCTGTTGTGATTAGATGGAAGGAATACCTGAGACAACAGGTGAATGTAATGAACTGCATGGTGGAGCAGAAAACCAGCAGAGAGAGAGAGTGAACGGTTCTTTTCTTCCATTTTTATAATCATGTAGTTAATGAGATTAGTAGATTTCCCTGTTTTATTAATATAAACTTCTAAAACTTTGAACTCTTACTAGTCTAACATATTTTAACTAGTTTGTTATATTCTAACTAGTCCTTCATACATGAGTTTCTCTGTTTATGTGGCTAAATGGACATAGGCTCAAATGTATTACTCGTTATTAGACATTATTAGACTAGTAAGAGTTAAAAGTTTTAGGAGTTTATATTAATAAAACAGGGACATCTAGTAGTAGTAGTAGTAGATGTGCCAGTTTTATTAATATAAACTCCTAACTAGTCTAACATATTTTAACTAGTCTGTTATATTCTAACTAGTCCTTCATACATGAGTTTCACTGTTTATGTGGCTAAATGGACATAGGCTCAAATGTATCTCACTATTAGACATTATACTTTCACCCTGAATTTGAGTCTCCTAAATAAGTTTGAATCTTTATTATGTAGCCTAGTCCACATATCTACTCTGATTTAATGAGCGCAGATTTCTCCCGTAGGTCATACTGACATAAACCGTAATGGAAATAAATTCACAGAAGTTCCCAAAAAACAAATTCTCTCCAGTTATAGAAAAAAATGAATTTGGCAAATACAAAACAACATTAACTGTGTCTTGCATGTGCCAGTGCTGTTTTCAAACCCAACTTTTCAGGAGGGAATGAATATTTTTTCATCTAACTATATACTTACATACTTGAATTAAATTACATACTGTAGCGACCCAAGTGGATGGCCACAGTATAGCGCTTTGTTCTGTGCGAAGGATTATGGGGGTGGGAGTAGGTCTTTGACAGATGACGTCACACACAAGCGCTCTTGAGTCAGCCGCCATGTTTCTGGTATTTCTGTGGTAAACGTTGTACTCTACTTGGAGCATTTTCCTTTCATTCGCTTTCTTTTTTTATCTCTAAAATGGTGATAAAGGAAGACACACAACAGACACACACATCTGAGAATCCACATTGAAAGGGTCATCGGAAATGTTTGTCAGAAGTATAAAATCTTAACAGGAACCATACCCATCAACATGATACTTCCATGTGAAGGTGAGACAGTCACATTTTTAGATAAGATTGTCACCATCTGTTGTGTGCTGACAAACCAATGTCCAGCTATAGTTTAAAAATGTGATGTGTGCTGATGTTAAGCTCAGCCTTTAACTGCACCATTCAAATGAATGCAGCTGTAATATCAATCAAACATGTACATATTCAGGTAAAGGATCTGAATACTTGCACCATCGTCACCAACAATAAAGTTGAATAAGTTGACTTTTCATAAATGTGTTCTTGACTCTTTCCTTGTTATCAGCATTTTCACAGCCAGATGACATAAGGAAACCAAATGTTATCCAAAGTGCATGTATTGAAGTTCCTTTAATTATGTATTTACAAGTATCTGAAGTTCATCTACATAATACAAACAAATAAGTACAGTACATGCTTCTGTAACATAAGCAACGT
The DNA here is from genome assembly GCA_022114975.2 of Lampris megalopsis. Lineage (NCBI taxonomy): Eukaryota > Metazoa > Chordata > Actinopteri > Lampriformes > Lampridae > Lampris > Lampris megalopsis. Next base: position 779,111 of record JAJHIY020000708.1, read on the forward strand.
AAACAAGTTTTTCTAAACATCTAAGCATCGTTTGCCCTGTATGTATGGCAGATGTGTGTGTAAGAGAGACATAAGTAAAAGAAAGAGCGTGTCTTCTTTGGTCAGTCAACTTGCAACAGAAGGCTAGTCCATATCTAAATAACGCAAAATAATACAGCAATTCAGATAAAAGAAGACACTCAACTAACCCTAAACCTCTGTCGGATCTTTGGGGTGTTCTTTTTTGATTCCCTGCAGGAGTAGAAATCCCTTGAAGTGGCATATGTCTTGCACCCTTAGTGAAGTAACAGCCTACAAGTTCAGGGAGACACACGTGGTCAAAGAAGTGCTGTGCCTTTTTCAAAAGAGCACTCCAGAGCTGTGGGTCAGGCGCAACACGCAATACAGCGCAGTCTTTTGAAGTCCACAAAACAAAGTCCCAGTACTCTAGATCAGCCACAAACATTTGTGTCTGGACCTGCGTGTAGTATGGACTACCCTTCTCAAGCTGTAGCTCTCCGTCCACTACTTCCAAACAGAAGTGTCTGTCATTGCATGCCTCCTTGACAGTGCTCTCATGGTGCTTGTATGGGCACTTTATCAATGCAGCCTCTTCCACAGCAAGTGCACTGCACCATCCCGTCTGGCGATGCCCCAACCTGAGGAAACTTTGGGTTTATGATGAAGCCACACTCAGTCATCTCTACATCACAGTGATGTTTCTCAGCCTGCACTCTATACTGTGTTCTTGCATTCTCCTCATTTTGTCTTCCCCATGCAGTAGCAGCACATTTGTTCAGAGGACTGGTGTTGGGATAACAAACTGCTTTCACTGTAGACAGTGCAGGCTTGTCAGACACAAAGACTGAATGCATATTTGATGCAGTTATCCTTCCAGTGCGGAAGTGATGCCAAGACGAGGATTGGTGCTGCTTTCTGGTCTGTCTTTCAATGAAGTGTGCCTGCTCAGGTGAAACATCTACCTTACTTGCCAAGGTTTTGCAGTGCAAGCTCAAGACAGAGTTCACTGCCATCCATTTTCTCATCACGGAGCGCAGCGAATCTGGTGCTGAGAATGGCTGCACAGGGTCTGCAAATGCATCACAATAACCGGGCAAATTCGACAGAATTGTAGCTTTCAGGGATACTTTCTGCAGTTGTGCAAGATATGACGCCCACTGCTCCTGTTTAGCAATGCCGAACTTGCAGGTGTTTGAAGTCCTTAGAGCAGGCGTACTCTCTACCTCACCTTCCAGGAGTCTATTCAGAGACTTTCTTTTCGCTTTGGCAGAGGTGAAATCAATTCTGTGCCCTGCCTCTGCTCCCACCTTTGTGATGTTGCTCGGTATCATCCAGTATGCAGGTTGGCCAGTCACTGTTTTGGTCTCCTTGCATCTGACTACCGCCTCCAACTTGAACAGCATAGCTGCCACGTGTGTGCATGTCTCGGCTATGCCAGCCAAACATGAACAGTGACCTGATGTTATAGCCCCGGATGAGTTGATGATGGCCCATGGCTTGAGAGGTGTGTCACTCAGGTGTTGCGAGTGCAAGACCTGTAGACAAGACAGGTAGACAGGGGACAACAGGATTAGCTAATTTTTGCCTCCTATTTGACATTTGTCCATGTTCAAAATAAACAAAACAAACAAAACATAATCAGGCCCCGAAGATAGTATAACATGACTATATCATCATTATTACAGCCATGGGCATAATTTCCTGTGCGTCCCCCTTCTCCCCCCACTTTTTACAGTCTGAAAATCCTAACTTAGTCAGTGATTGTGCTAGCTAGCTGATGTTACCTCAATCATCGAAAATGCTAGCCATCTGATAGACGAAGTTAATGCAAGCTAATGGTAGCGGGCCTTATTTTAAAGGTAAGTTAGCTAGCCGGTAACGTTAGCTAGCTAGTGAATATGGTCCTCGGCAACCCCGAACGAGCCCAAAAATGTTCTCAAAAAGTAAGCTAATGACCCTCCCTCCCTAAAGTTTCGCCCTTGATAACACTCCAAATGTGTAATACATTTATAATATCTTACTTTTAATGGGAAGAAAATGGAAGTTAAGGCTACTATGCTAAGCACAAGTTTCCTTGATTTAAAGCTAACTTTAGCTTACCTAGCTTGTCACAGTGATCCGGTCGAAATATAAACAATTCCTGCACCCAGCCACTGGTGAAATGTCCGTGGGCCTCAAGAGATTCGTAATTTCGGAATTGTTCACAGGTATAAGCACTTGTACCGTAAACAAGATAGTTGGTGATATCAAGGTACGAGGTTGGAGGCAGCAATGCAGGGTCAGCACTCCACCGTTTTGCGGGCAGGTCGTATGGATCAATGTTGTTAATTGACGACAATTTCTCCAAATAACGATCCCTGGCATCCTTGCTAAGTTTGTCTTGGTATGATATCCTCTCTGCTTTTTTATGCTTCTCCATGGCTACTGTCGAGGTATCATTTGCTATCCCCTCATCCGAGTCCGTTAATGTGAAGAAAAGACAGTCGAGACGTTTCTGGAGATAATTCCGCGGTTTATTATTTTGACAGATATCTGGAGACACAAACAGCCAATCCTCCCTATGTGTCTGTCTTTCTTTGTGTGTGAGCTTCTTTATATGCTAAACCTCCCTTGTTCATGCGTCACACATGGCCTTGAGTTTTCTTACCGACTTGTTTTACTTCTCTACAATATCCCTTCTGTCTGCATAACCCCCCCCTCTCTGTTAGCTATCCCCCTTTTGGGTAGGGAGAGTTCATCCTGTTTTGACAATTCGTGTCTACCTTGAGGGTCTCTCTGTTCCAGACTTCTTACCTCCTCTCACTGACAAGCATTCCCATCTACTTAGTAATACATGTAGCAAGTAATATAATTCACATAATGACATTTAGTTAACTCACCGTCGTTTGATATATATGGTTTATGGTTCCAATAATATTTTAAGTAGTACATTTCCCCCTTTTGATCTCCTACCGGAGATCACCAACTCAATCGTTTAATATCTTCATCTAGGTCCCTTTCCACAGGTGTCAGTACCAGAAGGGGCATCATGGGAGGTGGAAAATCCCCCTCTCGACGTTCAATTGCTGTAACTATTAGTCGGTTAATGAGAGATCTAAAGCATGGTATGAAACAACAGCCACAGGTAACCAAAATTCCCATAAAAACGGCTAGGGATACAAATAACGACATGATCAGTCCCTTCCATTTTCCAAAGAAGTGAGTCATCCATTTTTCAAAAGGATTGCTAATACCCGAATGATCGTGCATAGTTTTTGAAAGGGTACGTAGACCCTCTAGGGCCCTGGTCACTGAACCGTTGGGGGCTGTGTTATTGGGGATAAAGGTGCAACACTGATCTCCGAACATTGAGCATACGCCCCCTTTTTCAGCCAGCAACATATCTAAAGCCATTCTATTTTGTATAGTCATCAAAGAAGTGGCCGCCAATTGTTCCGACAACTCGGCCACAGCATCTCGCGTCAAGTTGGCCAGGCGGAGTATATTGTAATGTATGTAATTGATCCGGTCAACGTTTTTATTAGGAGAGACGGGAAAGAGGGCACTGATGATGGGCATACTCTCAAATCCGGCAGCGACTTGGTCGGCTATCTTATATTCATCCGGCACTCCTCGGGGGACGCCTATTGCGTCAACATACATGGGGCCCCCTTTTGATAAGTCAAAACTATGGGCCGTTGCTTGCCTCCGTCGCCTCCCCCACCGTCCCCTCTGCTGCCTCAGCCCAATCAGGGTCACAGGTAGAGAGAGACGGGCAAGGGCGCATCGTCCAACCCAGTCGGCTGGGAGTCGGGGCCTAAGCACGGTGCCTCCACAATACCAAAACAAATTGGCCCGGTGATAGTGCATGTTGGTGACGTTGGTCGATCCCGTCATATTAATGAGGTGTTTACACCAGTCTATCGGGATCTCGCTGACATTAGTGCCGGAGTCATTGTGATTTAGAAAACAGGTGAAGTTACTTTTTACCGGAACGAAGGCGGGTGGTATGACATCCTGATTGCCTTTCGCCTGGACCAACGGGTACACACGGTTCAGGCTAGAACAATTGTCAGTGGCTGCATTCATCATTATGGCAATCAAACAATAGAAACCCATGGCATCATGGATATAAGTTGGCGCGGGAACCGTAATCAGCACAGGACGGGCCGAAGAGCAGGCCACGCAACCCTCCATCCCTCTCTCTGCTGCTGTTGCGGCCAGCCATTCCAACCACATATTTTTACCCGCGTACCCCGTGGCGTAGTAGACTATGTCGGACGTGTCTATCTTTTCGGGGTCGACCCTTTTTATTACATCATATTGGTCTGGCCCCGCCCCTTCACCTGTGATGTTGGCGTGTTGGCTGTCCTGGGGAGCGACCCATGTGACACGGAAAAAACTCTGTGTGTCCACCCCTGCTTGGTCTAGGCCTATGGTATACAGGGTGTCATTGACTCCTTTACGCGGACACATTTCTAATAGGCCAGGCCCTTCGTCATTCCCTGTACTGGCAGTGTGCCCCGCCAATCTGAACTCGATCCCTTTCTGTCGGTCAACTGTTTTTTCTGTCGAGATCATAATGGTCTTACCATCTCTTCCTAATTCAACTTTCATATATTTGCCGTAATCTTCTTTGCGGTGACTCCCTATGTCCCCTGCGTACGCGTCTACATAAGACCATTTATAACAGCTGGGCCACAACACCTTCCGGCATATGTAGACTGGCTGTTTTTCCAATAATCTTCCTGACCTTCTGGACACGGGAACAGGTCGCAAAGCCTTACCTGATATGTGGCAGTGGTGCCTACTGGATGGGTCCAATTAACCCACGAGTTGTACCACCCCCTTTTCATGCCTGGGCGCTGACTGCACCTGAACTCTTCCCCCCTTTTCACTTCATCTCTTTTGGCTCTTAGAAGGGACTGATCCAGGGCCCACAACCCTAAACAAAGGCATACCATCATAGTCATTATCCCCATTATAAACCTTGTTCCCCTTGTCTGCATGACTGTCATTCGAAGTTATATCTGTTAATACGTTGGTCTGTGTAGTCGTCCGCCCCTCGGTTCTCTGTCTACGTCTACTTCTGGCCGGGAATTGTGATCGTCCGGCTAGTTCATCTATGACCTAGGGGAGAGGTTACCAGCACTTTCACCCTGACTTCTGCTAACAGTGTCAGCTTCGGGGAGGGTCGGTGAACCTTCGAGTCCACCCGAAGAGGTGGACGTTTCTTGTAGATCGTCCTGTATGTCTTGCAGGTGTAGCGCGTGTCCTAATCAGGTTTATGTGCATGGCGTTCCTGCTCCAAGGCCGTCCTAATGAGGTGGGTGCACATAGTGTTTCTACTCCAAGGCCGTCTCTATCAGGCCGGCGTACAATGTTCCTACTCTCAGGCCCAGCTCCTTTAGTCCCCCTGTTGAGGTGATTTATCACCTCACATAATATTTTAAGTGTGGTGCGTGGGTATCTATATCAGTATTCGGTCATTGGTTCCACCCCAGGGTGGGATGTTGTCCCCCAGGCATCCTTGCAAGGCACCGCTGTGGCTTCCTCAGTGACCTGCGAGGCCTATGTGTAGCGTGTGGGTACATAGGTGCTAAATACAAGCAGCAAGCATTTCTTCATTGCACACAGCAGAGATGTAGTATATAAGTAATACAAAGTGTAGTTAACTGAGGGAGGCTAGGCCGTTTCTACAAGCATAGAGACATAAATGCAGAATGCATGCTTTATGGATCCTCTTTCAGACAGGGCTGTCCAGGGGGCTGTCTGGGTCATCCGAATCCAACTCGCTGAGGTCCGGTCCCTCTAGGCCCCCTTCGTCTTGTGGGGGATGGTCCATACCGAACATCCCAGAATGGTAACTGTTGAGAGAGTGGTTATCCTCCCTAAAAGACCCTGTCTCACCTTTTAACAGGCTCTCTCCGTCTGGATTGAGAGGCCTGAGCAATTCTACTTCTTTCATCTGGTAGGGCAGGGGGAGGGATGTTATACTAGATTTCATGTGTTTGTCCATGCATCGAATGCATAAGGCCTCGTACATAGGTATACAGAAACAAATTCCAATAATCAATACTATTATTAAGACCATTATGGGCCCGGCTAAGGAGGACAGCCAGTTCCCCATTTGCCGAACCATTTTGACATCCAGTTTCCAAATGGGTCATTTACCCCTGAATGTTCCTGGAGCTCGTCTGAGAGCATCTTTAGACCTGTCAATGCCCTGGTAAGTGTGCCATCAGGCGCGGTGTTATTTGGGATAAAAGTACAACACTGAGAGCCGAACATTGCACACACAGCTCCCGAATGTCGGGTGCTGCCCCGTCATTCCACAGAGGTATATGTCATAACCTCTCCATGCCTGGGGATTCCCCCCACAGTTAATTACATCGCATAGGTCGAATTGGAAAGTGTAGCTTTTCCCTGTAGTATAATTTAGTTCTATTCCCCCGTAAATTGATAAACATTTGTCTCTGAGAGCTGTGTTGACTGCTCTTTTAGTTATGTGGTGGTGTAATTGGGTCAGGTTGGTATCGTTAGCGATATCAGTTAGTGGGGTTCCAGGTCTCTTAATATGAATTGACTCTAGGTTAGATCGTTCTCGTGAGGCCTGAGCCATTTTCCACCACAACAGTGGTCCTGCTATCATCAGTGAGAGACACCATAGGGTGATCAGTCCTTGGAGTCTGTCACATCCGAGTAGCCTAAATGGATTTCCTGTCTCATGTCTAGGTCTCGTCGGGGTTGTCATAGTTGCTGTCGAGGTCCTTCAGGTTTTTTCTAATGTCAGTCAGTGTCCGCTCGGTCGGAGCGTCTGTCTTGCAGCACTGAGTCTTCTGCCACCAGTTGCTTAGTCTGTCTGTTTGCAACCAGACTTTCAGGGAGTAGTCTGTAGCTCGGGCCACTTGGAATGGTCGGAGCCAAGGTGGTTCACTCCAATTTCTTCGGTGTTGTTTCCTCAACACCCATTCCCGTATTTCTACCGGTGGTGGGACAACGTCGTCTGAATCATGCAGAAGTGCTTCCTGTACCTGTGAGGACAAACACTTCACCGCTATGTTAAGCATTGTTACATAATCACCAATCTGTTCTCTTTGTCCTATAAGAGTGTGTCCGTCTGTGGTAGGGCAAGTGGTGAATGGACATGGCATTTTTCTACCCGTTAGCACCTCATGAGGGGTTAACCCATATGCTGCATTTGGTTGGGATCTCATGTTGAACAGTACCAATGGTATGGCGTCTAGCCATTTCAGGCTTAGTTCGCTACATAATTTCCCCAATTGTTCCTTGATTGTCCTATTTGCTCTTTCCACCAGTCCCTGGGAGGCAGGGTGATAGACTGAGCCGGATTTGTGTTTGATCCCAAACATTTCCTCAACCTTCTGAAGGTCCTCACTTGTGAAGTGGGCACCATTATCTGATCTGATGGTTCTTGGCAACCCATATCTGGGCATGAGTTCTTTAACCAGCCATTTAATCACTTCCTGTGCTGTTTCCTTCTGAATCACTTGTATTATCCTCACTCTTACTGTCTCCATTTTGTACAACTTTCTTTTTCCCAGTCTTAGCTTTAGTTGCTGCTTCTGGCTTTATCTTCTTTCCCTCATCCATCTCTTTCCACTCTTCGTCCCCTCTATTCCTACTGTCTGGTTTTTGCATTACGTTCTCGTTCCCTTCCTCTAACTCTTCAGTATGTCTTTCTAAGCTACTAGCATACGACATTCCTCTTCTCTCTTGTTCTTGGGCGGCCATTCCCCACAGCTCTATCATTCCTTTTTTTTTTCTGCTCTATCTCGTGCATGTGTTTGCTTATCAGCGCGAGTTTCTGCTCCAGGTCTGCTTGAGTGACGGGAGCGTCTTCTGCGTTGTCTGGGGCGATGCTTACACCTATGACCCCGCTTTTAGCAGTCATTAGAGGGGCCTGTATATCTTGTCCCCTAGTTTGGGCCCCCTTTTTCTGCTTCTTCCTCCTTTACTTTGGTTGCTTTATCCTGCTCTTTTCTGCTTTTCTGCTTTGTTTCTGGCTGAGTTGGTTTCGGCGTTCTCGGCATAGTCTGTAACATTTCGAAAAACCAGACGGCCATGGTGGCCTGTCTGTCTGCCTCTCGTTCTGCTTTTCCTATCTGTGATTTCTTTGTTAGACATCTCGTCTGTCCAACTTTTTCTTCCGCCTTAGCCGCTTTAACACGGGCTTGTGCCTCATATTGTTCTAGTAGTTGTGCGCTGGGTGGTGGATCAGTCCACGCCCCTAGCAGGCCTTCTTCCTGCATTTCATGTGCCCAAATCACTAATTAATTTGTCTTTGCCAATGTCTTTCTTTCTCCGGGCAGAGTCCTGTATGCTCTTAACATTAGGGCTTTGTGCAGGACCCTGCCTAATGTGTAATGGGGTAGTTTTTGCCAGCCATCTATCACTGCTTTAATTTTATCAGACATTTTCAAGACACACTTTGTCCACATACACTGACGCGCCAACCAAGTGGACTCCAGGTCCGGGGGAGGGCGGGGAACTCAGCCACAGAAGAGGTTGGGGCCCCGTCAGGTCACCCAATGTCAACCGCCGGTATTTTGATCACCTTGAGCAAGAACAATACAGCAGGCTTCTACCCACACGGGGCAGCCGTACCTTCACTTCAAATCTCGCTCAGGTATCGCTCCCCGAGTGTCCCCTTTTACTCTGGAGGCGCTATACAGTGTTCTAGGTCCCTGACCTTATCTCTTATCCCTTATATTCTGCTAGGCCTTCCCCATTTGACAAGCAAACACACTGGTTTCGGAGCCTGGTGTGTGTTTAAAACTTCCACACAGGCAAAAAAAAAAAAAAGTCTCGTAAACCAGGAAACCACCCCACAGTTTGTGAAAAACAACAAATCTTTCCCTGTGTCCTTATTCTTTCTCTTACTTATTTCTTCCTAAATTTGTGACAACTCTGTTTTTACAGGAAAGAAAAAGACGGTCCCAGACTCGTTCTTTTAATTACGTCTTATTTTGTCCAAATGGCTTTGCTGTACTAAACTAGGACACTTATTTTCTTTCCCTTGTGGTGTTTCTCTGTGTGTTTTAAACATTACATGTGAAACACATTCATTGCATGGTATGCCACAGTACAATTATATTTTCTCATACTTTTTAGTAGGGACTTTTCTCCTCCATCTTCCCCTCTCCATCCAATTTGCAAACGGACCGGGGTCCGGCAGAATTATTATAGAAAAGGTATTCTGCTTACCTTAGTTACGGAGCTCCTGCGATTTGGATGGAGAGTTGGCGACGGTTGGCTGTAGTCCCAGAGTGTGTCGAATTGTCCGTTATCTATCTTAGCTCTGGCTCCTGTGTCTGGTCTAGGGTTGGATGTGCTTGGTACGGGTGCGGTTTCTATCTGGAATTTGCCATCCGTAACGTTCAGTACGGGGTATAGCCCTGCTCTTGGCGGTCCCTGAGGTGCAGTAGGTTGGACGTTGGTGTCGTAAGGTGGGGGATCAGTTTTTTAGTTAGACTATCTTCCTTCTGTTTTTTCTCCTCTGATTCTTTCAGGCAATGGCTTATCCCCTGCCACATGATGGCATAGTTGTACCATCTTAATCTATCTTCCTCAGCCTTTCTCATGGCTTTGTTCCATTTACGTTGCGACATTAGACGGCACGTTTGTCTTTGTTTACCGGCTTCTTCCCCACTCTCCTTGCACTTCTTTTCCTGTTTCCACAGTATTTTACCCAGTGGTACCGCGTCTTCTAATTTTCCTTCCTCCTGTTTTATGACTTCTTCTATCTTTGTCTGAACCTCGGCTTTCACTCTCTCTTTTTCTTTTCCACTATTGTTTTTTCTTGCATTTATTATTATCTTCGTCAATACTTCTATTTGTTCCTGAAGTGATTTCCACTTCGGTTTTTCCGCCTCCTTTTCTTTCCTATCTTCCATTTTCTCGTTATGACTTATAGCCCTTCTAGGCTTCCTAGTTTTTTTCTTTGGGGGTCCTCACTTCCCCGGGAGCGTTATCTCAGCCTTATCCTCACTCCCTCGTCAGGGGTTGAGTGGGTTTGCCACAACCTAGGAACTAACGGGGGACTCTAACCCCTCTCTTTTTTTATCCTGGGGACTCGAACCCCTTTTTCTTTATTATTGGGGACTCTAACCCCTCTCTTTTTTTTTATCCCTGGGGAACCTAACCCCTTTTTCCTTTTTTTCTTTTTTATTCCCACGGGGACTCTAACCCATCTTTTTTTCTCTTTTTCTTGGTCTGCCCACTTCCCCTCCTTATGAGCTCATATCATTTTGGCATTTTGGTCAATATGCAGAGTTCGATAAAACAGGTTCTGCTTACCTTTTTATTGTAGGTCGACCTTGAGCTCTCGGAAAGTCAGCAGGCGGCCGTGGTGTCCAATTCTAGATTTTTCTTCACATCCCGGACGAAGCCCTCATAAATTGTCGAGGTATCATTTGCTATCCCCTCATCTGAGTCCGTTAATGTGAAGAAAAGACAGTCGAGACGTTTCTGGAGATAATTCTGCGGTTTATTATTTTGACAGATATCTGGAGACACAAACAGCCAATCCTCCCTATGTGTCTGTCTTTCTTTGTGTGTGAGCTTCTTTATGTGCTAAACCTCCCTTGTTCATGCGTCACACATGGCCTTGAGTTTTCTTACCGACTTGTTTTACTTCTCTACAATATCCCTTCTGTCTGCATAACCCCCCCCTCTCTGTTAGCTATCCCCCTTTTGGGTAGGGAGAGTTCATCCTGTTTTGACATGTCGTGTCTACCTCGAGGGTCTCTCTGTTCCAGACTTCTTACCTCCTCTCACTGACAAGCATTCCTATCTACTTAGTAATACATGTAGCAAGTAATATAATTCACATAATGACATTTAGTTAACTCACCGTCGTTTGATATATATGGTTTATGGTTCCAATAATATTTTAAGTACTACACTACTTTAAAAGTTATTTTTATTTGCTGTTACCTGTCTCTGTGTTAGCTATTTCTACACCACTGGTAAGACCAGGAAAATGGCAGCTGGGAGACGTCACAATCAACAAACATACATAATTGTCAAAGACCGATTGTTATGACTTACGTTACATTTTTACATGTTCAAATGTTCTGTTCATATTGGGATGTGTTGTTTGTTTGGGGGTTTGACACGGACTAAGTAGAAAACTGTTTACTGACTAACTGACCTTTGGACCATGACTTAGACTAACATCGCCAGTTGTGACCTTGGGGGGTGGGGGGGGATCATTGTGTTGTTGTTCTGTTCTGTTGTTAAATAAATGAGCATTCCCAGGGCCATGCGGTGTATAGGGCATGGGGATTGCCATAAAAACTGAGATCTCTTCCTCACGACACCTCATTCCACGCTAGCTCGCCATGATACTTTATAATTACATACTTTGATTCCATAACTTTAATTACATATTACTGTTCTACATAACTTAACTGGTTCTACATACAAGTCATACATAGTTAAACTAGTTCCACAGTGTAACCTAAATTAATCCTACATATATAATATAATCCTACATTCTTTAACTAGTCCTGCATGTCCTGCATAGTTAATTGTAGTAACCCAGTTCAGACTTCAAACATTCAGCTCCAGGAGGATGTGTTGAGGAAACTCAATTTGCTTTGGGAAGATTTCACTTTTTTTTTCATGAATATCTCCACAATGATTCGAAGATACATCCTAGGATGCACAGGGACACATCATCAGTGATGTTTCCTGAGATCCTCTGGTGTTTCGGGTCTTTCAACATCATACACCCTCACTCAGGCGACCCAACCAGGGTTGGTCAGGCCCTGACTTGTGTCCCAGCAGCATTCACCCACAGAGCACTCCTTCTGATCCAAAGCCATCTGGAGGCTCTCTCCGCAGCCTCTATGGAAGACTTGATGTCTTTCCTTTTTGCAGCCCCAGTAATGCCAAGTACACCCCACTTCAATGGGCTCACAACGTGCCTTACAGCCTCTCCCAGGGCTCGAAATTAACGATGTTTAATTTTAATGTTTAATGTTTAATCCTACTGGGACACAAATACGTATATTTTGTCTGGGACAATTCCGGGACAGTGAAAAAAAATGTCAAAGTAAACTTCGAAACAGGTGTTATTTGCAAAGTCCTTACTTATGAGTATCTAGACGTTACTTTGTCGTTTGGATAATTTAATAAAAACTTGTGAACGGCGAAACTACAGAAGGCTTACGTTCTTGCAGCACCTCATGTTAGGGCGGTCAACCGCCTGCTCGTGCAAATCATAGAATGCATCTACGTCATCCACCCTGCCAGTGGCTGCTGCCTGACTCGCACCAATGCAGCATTCATAGAGCCAGAGCGATAGACCATCATCAACGTTCATAGAGCCAGAGCGATAGACCATCATCAACATTCATAGAGCCAGAGCGATAGACCATCATCAACGTTCATAGAGCCAGAGCGATAGACCATCATCAACGTTTATAGAGCCAGAGTGATAGACCATCATCAACGTTCATAGAGCCAGAGCGATAGACCATCAACGTTCATAGAGCCAGAGCGATAGACCATCATCAACGTTCATAGAGCCAGAGCGATAGACCATCATCAACATTCATAGAGCCAGAGCGATAGACCATCATCAACGTTCATAGACCATCATCAACGTTCATAGAGCCAGAGCGATAGACCATCATCAACATTCATAGAGCCAGAGCGATAGACCATCATCAACGTTCATAGAGCCAGAGCGATAGACCATCATCAACGTTCATAGAGCCAGAGCGATAGACCATCATCAACGTTCATAGAGCCAGAGCGATAGACCATCATCAACGTTCATAGAGCCAGAGCGATAGACCATCATCAACGTTCATAGAGCCAGAGCGATAGACCATCATCAACGTTCATAGAGCCAGAGCGATAGACCATCATCAACGACAGTTAAACGAAGAAGAAGAAAGAAATGCTGAGGTGGTTGAATAAACAGCCCCCTGATGCAAGCCCCAATACTGCCGACTCCCGAAACAAAGACATCCCAAGTCCTGCTCATCATTCATCGTCTTCCCCTGTGGTAAGTTAGTAGTCTTAACTGTCAATGTTAGCTAGTGCTCAGCGATAGCTAACGCTAGCAACTGAATTATGCCTTACAATGCATAGCAGCTACAAACGTCCTAAAATGCAGCCTCGTGTTCCTTTGATGTTTGCGAAAATTATGTGAAATAGAGTTGATCAGAATAAGAGGTGTAGCCTATACTATCAATTTTGTATTTTCTTTGTTCAGTCAGTCAGTCAGTCAGTCAGTCAGTGACTAGGCTAGAATCTTTAGCTGCAAAAACGTAAGGCATGGTAGCTAATGATTCTTTTTTTAGTCCATGAGCCAAAGGGGTTTTTTTTGTTGTCAAGAACGTCAGTCAGATCGGGTGCCGATTAGAAAGGGGGGTCACAAGGTAATTTTAGTTTGTCAATCAGCTCTGGTATGAGAATAATGTGTCATGTTAAGAGAGAGTAATGTTGCAGTTGTTGTAGTTTTTGTGTCTAGCTAATCGCCCATTAGATTTTGCACGCCAAAGCAAGGCTACAATTGAATGTGCATGTCTGCATTTTTTTGGATCAGGGCTCCCCCAACAGGCCGAAAAAAATACATGTATTTCTGTTGAAACCAAAGACTAAAATAATGCTGTAGAAAAATATCAAGATGACTTAAGTTTATAATGCTCATGTACAAATGTTGCATTTCACCACTTTTGTAATAACATTGCTTCTACAACTGATAATGTTTTTGTCTTCTACATCTATATTAAAGCAAAAGAGGGGTCTGGCTCAAAGACATCATCGGGGCTTTAAGACAAAGTTTTATACAACATTATACCATACTATGTTATGTAATGTTATATTATATTATTATATCATGAACATATGTTTTGTCTTAAAAACTAAATTCAGGAGCTGCAAGTGTCCAAGGACGGAGGAGGCTATGAGGTGAAGAGGAAGTGGCTTCCTGAATGGAGGCAACAATACCCCTTTGCCGAGTTTGATCCAGCTGCCCAAATTATGTACTGCTCAACATGCAGATCCTTCCCAGCAAAGGCCAAAGACAGTTCTTTGTTCATCGGTGTAGGAGGCGACAAAATACGTGTGAGAACACTAAAAATGCACCTCCTTACATCTGCTCAATGATTTTGAGAAGGCTCTCAGAGTACGAGAGAATCCTGAGAAAGCACCTCTGCTAAGCTGTCTTCTAAGAATGGATCAGGATGTTAAAGAGATGTTAATTAAGCTATTTAATGTAGCATATTATGTTGCAAAGTAAGAGGAACCCTTTACAAAATTTCCCAAATTAGTGGATCTGCGTTTCAAGAATGGCCTTAACTTGGGAAACACTTACAAAAATGACCACGCTTGTCAGACATTCATAGACAACATAGCTAAAACCATGAACAAGTCTTTGGAAGAGAAGATAAAGGCTGCAAGATTTTTTTCTATAATGTCTGACTCTTCTGTTGACCGATCAGTGCAAGACCAGGAGATAATTTATGTAACATATATTGAAAATGGTCTACCTATCAACATCATGTTGACTATGGTGGCATTGCAGCATGCTAACAGCCAGGGCATCCTAGACGCCATAATGTCTGGACTTCACCAAGCTGGGCTTTCGGAAAATGACCTAAAGGTAAAGTTGGTTGGGTTCGGATGTGATGGGGCCTCTGTGATGATTGGGCAAAGAAATGGAGTGTCTGCCAGGCTGAAAGAGATGTTTGGATCGCTGGTGACCACCTGGTGTGTGGCTCATCATCTTGAGCTGACCGCATTAGACAGCATGAAATCTTTTCCAATTCTCACAGAACTGAAGCAAATTATCAACGGAATCTACAAACACTACCATACATCAGCCAAAGCTAGCCGTAAGCTCAAGACTGTGGCAGAAGCCCTCAACATAGATCTGGTCAAACCAGGGACTATCGATGGTACACGGTGGCTTCCGCACACACTCCATGGCTTGTCAGCCCTTATCAGGAACTACCAAACCATCCTCTTCCATTTGGAGAGCCACGCAAGTGACATGCATGATAGAGAAGCAAGTGACATCATGAAGGGGTGGGCCAGCCACACTGTGAAAGGACTTAAGCAGTTCAAGACAGTCATTTTTGTTCATCTTCTTCTCGACATTCTCAGTGAGCTGAAAGACCTGAGCCTTCTCTTTCAGAGGGATGGGCTGACACCACAGGTGGTGTCAGATGGACTGCAGAAGATGACCCTGTCTCTTGTAGCCATGAAGGTAAACACAATTAATAGTTGGTAAATAAACTCCCTAGAGAGAATTTTGTATGCTACAGTGTATGTTTAGTGATTGTGACAGTGAAAGAATTTTTTTTCTTTTATTGTGTATTTCAGACAGTCCCAGGCCAGCATCTGAAGCAGTTCCTGGATGAAGTGGGGCCCTTTCCTGGAAACACCTACTCTGGTGTACAGCTCAACAGGAAACAAGTGGATGATGACAACCTCCACAAAGTGAAAGAAAAACTTATTGATGGCTTCTGTGACTACGTCACCACACGGTTTGGCAGCCATGATGATAGTGTCTTTAAAGCTGCTGCCACCATCTTTGACCTTAGCAACTGGCCAGAGGACATCACTGACCTGGCTACCTTTGGCCTGACTGATCTTGAGACTTTTGTCACTCACTTTAAGGGAATTCTTGAAGCATGTGAGGACTTCAGATCAATTCAGGAAGCGAAACAGGAGTGGCTTGACCTTAAGGTACTAGTGCATCGACACTTCAGGCATCTTCAGTCTCAGGTGTTATGGCAGAGACTTTTGCAAGGTGCCATAGGGAGGCCTGAACAGTTTCCCCACATGCAGGTGATTATAGAGATACTGCTTGTGTTCCTGATGTCAACATCATGCTGTGAGCGAGGCTTCTCCTGCATGAAAAGGATTAAGTCTGACTGGAGAGGATCACTCTCTATCAAAATGCTAAATTCCCTCCTTCGCATATCACTGCATGGCCCTGAGGTTGAGGACTATAATGCAGAGCAGGCAGTTGAGAAGTGGTGGCAAAGTGGCCAGAGAACATGCCGACCCATGTTTAACGACAGAGAGTAAATGTGAAGGGGGGAGATCTGGTGGGGTGGGTGAATGAGTGAGAGCAAGATGATTGACATTCATAAATGATGATAGAAGATAAAATGATATTCCTATAGTACTACTGATTGTGATGATAACTTGTAATTACAACTGAAAACAGACACATTTATTAAACTGTATTATGGAACTTCTGTTTTTGGATTATCATTCATACCACTTTGATTGCCAGATAGAGGGTTCCAAATATTGATTTGAAAAATAAAAATTAGAATTCTTTAATGTTGACATAATGATAACTTAGTCTGGATATATAGAAACATGTCTTAAAACAACTCTCTTCCCTTCTACTCTAGGAGAGGCAACAGATCAGACTAATATTCATATGTTTAATAAAAGAATGAGTATTTTAAACTTATATGGTGGACCAGAGTCCATGGTGTGATGATTAAGTGACAAAAAAATATCAAATTATATGTATTCTGCATAATTGGGGGGGCGACGACAAGAATTAAAATTTGGGACACTGTTGGTTATATCCGGGACAATACAAAGTAGAATTCAGGACAGTTGTGGGACACTGAGGAAAAAAGTTAATTTCGAGCCCTGGCCTCTCCTCCGGCACCAGTGTTAGTTTTCACACCATTTTTTGATTTAGTCTTAGTCTTAGACTTTTGACGAAAATATCCATTAAATTCAGATTTTAGTCAAGTCATATCAATTAATTTTAGTCAAATTATCACTGACTAAAATAGCATATACAGTGCATCTGAAAGTATTCACACCCCTTCACTTTCCTCACATTTTGTTATGTTACAGCCTTATTCCAAAATAGATTAAATTCCTTTTTTTTCTCATCAATCTACACACAATACTCCATAATGACAAAATGAAAAAGGTTTTGTAGAATTTTTTGCAAATTTATTAAAAATAAAAAACTGAAATATTGCATGTACATAAGTACTTTGCTATGACACTCAAAATTGAGCCCAGGTTCATCCTGGTTCCACTGATCATCCTTGAGATGTTTCTACATCTTGATTGGAGTCCACCTGTAGTAAATTCAATTGATTGGACATGATTTGGAAAGGCACACACCTGTCTATATAAGGTCCCACTGTTGACAGTGCATGTCAGAGCAGAAACCAAATCATGAAGTCAAAGGAATTGTCTGTGGACCTCCGAGACAGGATTGTATCAAAGCACAGATCTGGGGAAGGGTACAAAAAAACTTCTACAGCTTTGAAGGTCCCGAAGAGCACAGTGGTCTCCATCATTCGTAAATGGAAGAAGTTTGGATCCACCAGGACTCTTCCTAGAGCTGGCCGCCCAGCCAAACTGAGCAATCGGGGGAGAAGGGCCTTGGTCGGGGAGGTGACCAAGAACCCGATGGTCACTCTGACAGAGCTCCAGCGTTCCTCTGTGGAGATGGGAGAACCTTCCAGAAGGACAACCATCTCTGCAGCACTCCACCAATCAGGCCTTTATGGTAGAGTGGCCAGACGGAAGCCTCTGCTCAGTAAAAGGCACATGACAGCCCGCCTGGAGTTTGCCAGAAAGCATCTAAAGGACTTTCAGACCATGAGAAACAAGATTCTCTGGTCTGATGAAACCAAGATTGAACTCTTTGGCCTGAATGCCAAACGTCATGTTTGGAGGAAACCAGGCACCACTCATCACCTTGCTAATACCATCCCTACAGTGAAGCATGGTGGTGGCAGCATCATGCTGTGGGGATGTTTTTCAGTGGCAGGAACTGGGAAACTAGTCAGGATCGAGGGAAAGATGAATGGAGCAAAGTACAGAGAGATCCTTGATGAAAACCTGCTCCAGAGCACTCAGGACCTCAGACTGGGGCGAAGGTTTACCTTTCAACATGAAAACGACCCTAAGCACACAACCAAGACAACAAAGGAGTGGCTTCGGGACAAGTCTGTGAACGTCCTTGAGTGGCCCAGCCAGAACCCAGACTTGAACCCCATTGAACATCTCTGGAAAGACCTGAAAATAGCTGTGCAGCGACGCTCCCCATTTAACCTTACAGAGCTCGAGAGGATCTGCAGAGAAGAATGAGAGAAATACCCCAAATATAGGTGTGCCAAGCTTATAGCTTCATACCCAAGAAGACCTGAGGCTGTAATCGCTGCCAAGGGTGCCTCAACTAAGTAGTGAGTAAAGGGTGTGAATACTTGTGTGCATGCAATATTTCAGTTTTTTATTTTTAATAAATTTGCAAAAATTTCTACAAAACCTTTTTCGCTTTGTCATTATGGAGTATTGTGTGTAGATTGATGAGAAAAAAGGAATTTAATCCATTTTGGAATGAGGCTGTAACATAACAAAATGTGGGGAAAGTGAAGGGGTGTGAATACTTTCTGGATGCACTGTACATTTAGTCGACGAAAATAACAACATTTTAGTCAACTGTGGCGGACACTAGGGCTATGCTTCTCACCCAGCAGGACTGTGAGCTGGGGGCATGGTTTACGTTCCCGGGCTCTCTGGTGCAGGGTTGTTCCTGCTGTAGTTTTTGGTTTTTGGAGTTGAGGAATAAACATCAAACTTGCCTTCGTCTGCTGTGTTTTTCCTCATCCTGCCACATTGGTGACCCCGAATTGAACGTGTTTGGAACAGAAGAAGAGTGAATCCACTTCGGCCACGCCGCGCCAACTCTCACAACCGGCCTTTCTCGCTGCGGCTGTGAAGCTCCCAGAATACTGGCAGAGCGACCCGGCTTCGTGGTTCCAGCATGTCAAGGCGCTGTTCCACCTGTGTGGAATCTCCGCGGACGACTCCAGATACTATTTGGTCGTCGCTGCGCTGGACCAGCAGTCCACACGCCGGGCCATGCAGCTGTTGCGCGCCCCTCCACAACACGGTAAATACGTCGCCCTCAAACATCTTCTGCTGCGGAGGTACAGCCTATCTGCCGCAGAGAGGGCAGATAGAATCCTTTCCCTATCCGGTTTGGGCGACGGGACGGCTGTGGATCTCATGGACAATATGCTGTCGCTGCTAGGCTTGGACGAAGGTGGATTCCTTTTCCCGCACGTTTTCCTGCGCCAGCTCCCGTCTCCTGTGCGCACGGCTTTGGCTAACTCCCCGTGTCTGGCTGCTGGTGACTGCCGAGGTTTGGCTGAGGAGGCCGATCGGGTCCTGCTGGCTACCAGACGGTTCTCTGTGCAGAGTGTGGCATCAGAGCCTCTGCAGCCGGCGTCGGAGGATGCGGACCCGGCAGTGGTGGCTGGAGTGGCTGCCCGGAGACGGCGCGGGAGCGGCCTCTGTTTCTTCCACCAGCGGTTCGGCGGCAAGGCGAGGCGCTGCGTCCCTCCGTGCACGTTTGAAGTGGCGGGAAACTCCAGGGCCAGCGCTCAGTAGCAGCTGTGGGCACTGGCGGACGTAGTGAGCTGCTCTTCATTAAGGACACGATGTCAGGAAGACGGTTTCTGGTGGACTCAGGCTCGCAAAAGAGCCTACTCCCTCCTGCTAAGACAGACAGGTCAGCCGAAGGCGGCGGCCCACAGTTAAGTGCAGCTAACGGTTCGTCCATTGCGACATTTGGCACAAGGTTGGTGACTGTTTGCTTCCACGGGCGCCATTTTGAGTGGGACTTTGTAGTCGCCTCCATTACTGTTCCTATTATCGGCGCGGATGTTCTGTGTGCTAATGGTCTGCTGGTTGATGTTGCAAACCGCCGTTTAATTGATGCTGTGTCTTTCGCCACTGTTCCGTGCGAGACGGGGAGCCGGGCCGTTAACACACGCTAACTTTTTAGCATCAGGGGATGTTTTTCAGCGTTTGCTGGCGGATTCTCCATCGGTGACTACACCTGCCTTTTCCACCGTGGTTACTAAACACGGGGTACAACATTTCATTCCCACTCTGGGACTGCCAGTTTTGGGGCGCGCGCGGCACCTCGACGTGGTAAAATTGGCTACAGCTAAGGAGGAGTTCGCCATCATGGAGCGTCTGGGTATAGTGAGGCGTTCCAACAGCCCGTGGGCCTCGCCGCTTCACATGGTGCCCAAGGCGGATGGGTCGTGGCGGCCTTGCAGCGACTTTCGCCACCTGAACAACGTCACCGCCAATGACCGCTACCCCATCCCACACATACAGGACTTTTCCATACACCTGGCAGGTACCACTATCTTCTCTAAGGTGGACCTGGTGAGCGGCTATCATCAGGTTCCCGTGCGTGCAGAGGACGTGCCCAAGACCGCAGTGATCACCCCGTTTGGGCTTTTTGAGTTCATGCGCATGCCTTTTGGCTTGAAGGGGGCAGCGCAAACCTTTCAGAGGCTGATGGACTCGGTGTTGCGTGACCTTGCTTTCGTGTTCGTTTATCTCGATGACATATTAGTGGCCAGTCCGTCAGCTGAAGAGCACCTGGCGCACCTGAAACAGGTTTTCCGTCATCTGGACGAACACGGCCAAGTGTCAGTTTGGACTGCCGGTGATTGATTTCTAGGGTCACCGCATTTCGCCGCAAGGCGCGGTCCTGTTGCCTTCTAAGGTGCAAGCGGTGGCGGAATTTCCCCGCCCAGTCTCTGTTAAGGCATTGCAGGAATTCTTGGGCATGGTGAATTTCTATAACCGTTTCCTCCCTCGCGCTGCCCACCTCCTTCAGCCACTTTACGAAGCCCTGCGGCTTAAGAAGGCTAACGACCCTGTCGACTGGACTCCCGAACGGGTCCAGGCCTTTGACGGAGATAAGTGCGCCCTGGCTAACGCTGCCCTCCTCGCCCATCCCACAACGGACATTTAGCATGTGGCCGGGAAGTCCAACCCTGTTGCTGATTGTCTGTCGCGTGTGCTTGTGTGTCCTGTGCACCTCGGTGTGGATTTCTCCGCTATGGCTGCCGACCAGCCCAGCGACCCGGACGTCTTTGCCCTTAGGTCAATGCATACCGGCCTGAAGCTAGAGGATGCTGTGATGCAGGAAGGCAGTCCTGCCCTCCTCTGCGATGTCTCCACCAGCCTTCCCCGCCCCGTTGTTCCAGTGGCCTGGCGCCGTCGAGTTTTCGATTCAATTCACTCCCTCTCGCACCCTGGAGTTCGGGCGTCGGGAAAGTTGGTCGGTTCCAAGTTCGTCTGGCCTGGTCTCTGCAAGGACGTCAAGGGGTGGGCAGCTGCATGTGTAGCGTGCCAGCACGCTAAGGTCCACCAGCACACTAAATCGCCCCTCGAACCGTTTCCAATCTCGGCCAGACGTTTTGACCACGTGCATGTGGACTTGGTGGGCCCTCTACCTTCTTCACAGGGTTTTACGTACCTGCTCACAATGGTAGATCGGACCACCAGGTGGCCAGAGGCTGTCCCTCTATCCTCCACAACATCCTCGGATGTTGCACGCGCTTTTCTTTCCTCCTGGGTCGCCCGTTTCGGCACTCCGTCAGATATCACCTCAGACAGGGGCCCCCAGCTCGTGTCAGAGCTCTGGTTGGCACTTGCGCGATCCTTGGGTGTGCAGGTACACCGCACTACCGCGTATCACCCTCAGGCTAACGGCTTGTGTGAACGTTTTCACCGGTTGCTCAAGGCAGCGCTGCGCGCTGCGCTCTCGGATGGTAACTGGGTGGACCGTTTACCTTTGGTTTTGCTCGGGTTGCGTTCGGCTCCTAAGGAGGACCTCGATGCTTCGCCCGCTGAGCTGGTGCTCGGTCAGCCGCTCCGTGTCCCTGGGGAATTGTTGCCTGGGAGTTCCGCTCCTCGACCCCGTCCGGCCATTTATCCTTTTTTGTCCGACAGCACTCGGGTTCCAGGCCCCGTTCACCACTGCTTTCTGCGGTCGTTCGTGCCTGCGGAGGTCATGTCGGCTCGTTTTGTTTTTGTACGGCATGATGCTCACCGCTCGCCCCTCCAACCCCCATACGATGGTCCATTTCGGGTTCTTGAGACAGGTCCTAAGGGTTTTGTGCTGGATATGGGTGGGCGTAGGGAGCGTGTCACGCTTGATAGGCTTAAACCGGCGCACAGGGTGGCAGGCGAAGTTGTGTTTCCGGCTCAGGTTCCCCGTCGGGGTCGTCCTCCTTCCAGGACCCCGGCAGTGTCTTCACGGGTTCAGCGTTCTGCTTCTCAGCCGGCTTTGGACTGTATTTCACCTACTGTTTCGGCTGAGGGACGGCGCAGCCGTTATGGCAGGCTGCTTAAGCCTCCAGTGAGACACTAATTTTCTTTCCAGGAATCCCTTCTGGGTATTCGGGGGGGGGGGGCTGCGTGGCGGACACTAGGGGCTGTGCCTCTCACCCAGCAGGACTGTGAGCTGGGAGCATGATTTACGTTCCCGGGCTTGCTGGTGCAGGGTTGTTCCTGCTGTAGTTTTTGGTTTTTGGAGTTGAGGAATAAACATCAAACTCGCCTTCGTCTGCTGTGTTTTTCCTCATCCTGCCACACAACGAAAATTCAATGGTTTGTCAAACTAACAGCTCTGTACCTGTTTGATTGAATTTGAATGATTAATAGCAGTACCCAGTATAGGCCAGGTCACCAAAATCAAATGTTAGGCTATTATTGCACTGTCTCATAGTATGTGTTTCAAAACACTAAACGGTTTTCTACAAGTTCATTTCGTTTTAGAGAAATTGGGTTGGCTCACTTGAATTTTTTAACCCGAGTGATGTCATCCATGCATGGATGACATCACTCTGGGTAAATAATCCAATAAAATTCAAGTGTTCCAACCCAATTTCTCTAAAACGAAATGAACTTGTAGAAAACACTTTACTGTTTTGGAACATATATGAGACAATGTACATAACAACAACATTTGATTTTGGTGAACTTGCCCTTTAAGATTTCCTTTTGTCAAATTTTGAGCACTACTAACATGAGGGTGATCTTATAAAATGATTAAGTTAATTCTTGAGAACAATTTCAAAAACTTTACATTTATTAATCATTTTAACAAATACAAGACAATGTTATGACACCCCCAGCACACCCCAACCCCACCACACATAGTATACACATTTATTAAATCTTTTCAACAAATCACTGTATGGATAGTTCTGTCATTTCCTTTTGTTCATTTTTCATAAAGGCATTTCGTTCAAGGTGAACCCTGGCTCGGTTCCACTTCCCTCTGGTTAAGTCACCAGTAATACTAAACACTCTTTCTGCAAAGGCTTGCGATGCGGGCATTGAGAGCAAGTCCAGCGCAAAGGGCTTGAGCACTGCAAACACTTTGCTGCTCTGAGTTTTCCAGAAAGCAATGCCTGTGTCGTCTTCCCAGGTCTCTGTCAGCAAAAAGTAAAAAATGTCCATACTTGAGACTTTTTTCTTCCCAGACCCAGCATCAGATTGGTAGCAGCCATGTCTTCTTCGCCTGCTGTGAAGATAGTCTTGACTGTAAACAGGTGTTGCGTGTCTCGCGCCGTTTTCTAGCTCTGCCAATGATGAGCGTGTATTTGCTATTGCTACTTTTGCAATAGTACATGCATGCCTGTGATTGGCTCATATAGGGTACTTGTTTATAATCCAATCTAGTCTATTTCAGAAATATCTGAAGACCGACCGCTGCTGGGTGCAGCTGAAAACATGCTTTTGTCTATGTTTAACAAAGCAGATGATTTAAAAAAGGGATATCATCTGAGACTCGTCAAAATTCGTCTCGCAGTGCTGTTTTCATTTAGCCATAATTTCATTAATAATAAGATGAAATCAAATAATTTTTAATATTGTCATGGTGCAGGGGGTTCATCTACTTGTCGTTATCGTTGACTACATTGAAAAAACCTTCGTCAACGAGCATTTTCGTCATTAATTTCGTTGACGAGATTAACATTGGCCGGCACTGATCCACTAGCTTCTAGTACTTGGACCGCTTTGCTCATTTGCCTCTTCCTTCCGGTCCTCCCATGGCACCGTCAGTTCTAAAAGGAGCACCTGTTTTGAAGAGGCTGATCATAGCACTATGTATGGCCTCAACGAAGATGTCATAACATGGTCTGGGAATGACTCGCAGCTCCCAGTCTGACGCAGAAGTGAGGAGACTAATCTGGGCTGTGACTGAGGCTTCTCACCAGCCCTGACAAAGGCAATGTTCCTCTGTCCGCGGGTTTGCTTGTTGTTTGCCACGGCTTTGGAGATGGCCTCTGCGACTGGCTTCAGCACCTGGTCATGTCGCCAGTGGTATCGGCCCTCGATAATAATAGATAGCAGATTGTTTGAAATCTGCAAGAGCAAGGCTGATGATGTCATAGTTCACGTCAATCAGTCAATGAAAACTATTTTTATAGCACATTTTGTATATCAAAATGTGATGCATTTCATTTTACATGAGTCATAGTGCACAGCTAAAATAGACATAAAACAAAACCATAATTGGCAAAAGGAGACATAAAAGCAATATAAAATAAAAATGTAGACCTTATTAAAATCTTGAATATAAAAAAATTAGTTATAATTATTATGATCATTAGCACTTAGTAGTATTAATATCAGTAATAGCTATCTTCTTATTGTGTTTGTAGTTAGTCTCGCATAGCCAGGCCTATCGCTCCACTTTGTTTTAGCACTGTGCCAGTGCAGGAGAAAGGTCTGGCTGAACCCATTATCATTCTGGTATAGGGCAAAAAAATGCTCTGGCTCGTTTGTATTTCTTTGAAGTCATCACAATCGTCTTGGGTGGCACTAAGCTCAGGATGCAGCTATGAAAACGGTAACACACAGATAGCAGAAGGGAGGAGAAGCCCAGTGGCAGGCTCATATCCACAGCCTTCTACCTGTGAGTCAGACTAGTTTGTAGTGGTTATTCTTATTTTTGGTTATTAAGAATGTGTGTGTTTTTCCAGGTACATCATGGCGGAGCTTCTTCAGACAGAAAAGGTGTATGTGAGAGACCTACAGGAGTGTATCGAGGTACCTGACAGTAATACTGCAGTACACAACATCAGTTATCTTTTCAACACTGTCCTACAAAAAACTTGGTCAAACAATACAATATCTACTGCTGCTACTTTTGGCTGCTCCCATTAGGGGTCGCCACAGCGGATCATCGGTTTCCATTTCTTCCTGTCCTCTGCATCTTCCTCAAACGATATTTTAAAAACATAATATAAAACATCTTCCTCAATCATCAAACAACAGAATATACAGCATAAATCCCATCCACCCCTGTATGTCTGTTATGTTTTCTTTTGTCTTGTCTCACCCCGTTTATTGGAAAGCCACTTTGAGTGTTAGAAAAGAGCTATATAAAATTGATGTATTATTATTATTATAAATACAATGAACCATGTAATACTTCTTTATAACACATTACACCATTTAATAAACCAACCCCACTTCAGATCCACAAGCTATTCAACTCTGTCGTCACTATTGCATGCAGTATCCAAAGGAGTTGAATCAAGTGCAACTGGACTTGGTATATATCCGTGAAGACGTTTCGCCTCTCATCCAAGAGGCTTCCTCAGTTTGTGCCTTTCTGACTAGACCAAGCTAGTCTGACTGGCTGCTGATGAGACTCAGAATTTATCCTCTTGGAGTCGTTGTCAGAGCTATAGATGTCCATGGCTCTTTGTGTCCCGATGTTTACCAACGCCCGTCACTAACAAAGCCATAGATATGAGTGGCTCTTTTGTGTTCCGATGTTTGGCCGCGCCCGTCGTTATCGGAGCTATTGATATGCGTGGCTCTCCTGTGCTCCGATGTCCAGCCGCGCCCGTCGCCATCGGAGCTATTGATTTGCATTTGCTTAGCAGCGACGGTGGTTGGGGGTGTTAGTTTCGACTTCATTGTTCAGTGGTCATGAGAGTGGTTGGAGCCGTTAGTGAGCGACTGTTGTTCTTGGAGGCTAGGCTTCTTGAGTCTCCTGGGTAGAGATGAAAGGACAGCATTGTAAGTGGGAGATAGGTGGTGTCGCAGACCTCCTCCTCTGTTGAGGGGTGGTTTTTCCAGTTTCGCATATATGGCTTCCTTCACCCCTCTTTCAAACCATCTATCTTCTCTGTCCAAAATGTGTACGTTGCTGTCCTGGAATGAGTGTGTCTTCTCCTTTAGGTGTAGATAGACTGCTGAGTCTTGTCCTGAGGAGTTTGGCCTTCTGTGTTGGGCGATCCGTTTGTGTCGTGGTTGTTTAGTTTCTCCTATGTGTAGGTCAGTGCAATCCTCATTGCATTGTACAGCATACACCAGATTGCTTTCCGGGTGTGTGGTACACGGTCTTTGGGATGAACCAGTCTTTGTGGGAATGTGTTGCTGGGTTTGAAGTATACCGGGATGCGGTGTTTGTTGAAAATTCTCCTGAGTTTCTCGGAGACCCCAAAAACATACGGGATGACTGTGCTATTCCTTCTGTTCCTTTTCTCCTCATCGCTCACCTGGTTGGTCTTTCTGGAACGTGTTGCAGTTTTCACAAAGGTCCAACTGGGGTAGCCGCAGGTTTTTAAAGCTCCCCTCAGGTGTTTGTGTTCTTCTCGTTGGGCCTGAGTGCTGCTGGGCACATTGTCAGCTCTGTGTTGCAGAGTTCTGATGACGCTCAGTTTGTGTCCAGTTTTTGTTCCAGTTGTACTTGATTCAACTCCTTTGGATAACCATGACCTGGATGAATGAGAACATTCACAGACCTATTGCATGCAGTGTATTCCAGAGTATTCTACTGTCTTTTACTGTATTTTACTGTATTCTTGCGTACTGTGATTTATACTCGCACATTTTATTGCATTCCAATGTGTTCTACTGCCATTTGCTGTATTCTAATGTAGTCTAACGAGTTCTCATATTTTAAAATGTGCTCTCCTGTGTGTCTAGACCTACCTGTGGGAGATGACCAGTGGGGCAGAGGATGTCCCACCCGGTTTGTCAAATAAAGATGATATTGTCTTCGGAAACATCCAGGACATCTACGAGTTCCACAACAGGTACCCTGCTAGATATAAGTATGTACAACAGCTAACCTGGTAGACACAAGTACACAGAGCAGCTAACAACCTAGCTAGCCTGGTAGATACAGGTACATACAATAGGTAACGTGTTAGATGCAGGTACCCACAACAAGTAACTTGTTAGATGCTGGTACACGCAACAGGTAACCTGTTAGATGTAGGTACACGCAACAAGTAACCTGTTAGATGCAGGTACACGCAACAAGTAACCTGTTTGATACAGGTACACAAAACAGCTAACCTGTTAGATGCATATGATTGTACATCATAATCTGATGATGACATCCACTTCTTTCCTTTAACGGTGAGTTCTTTGATGGCTGAACAGTTCCATCTGGGAACTAAAGGTTTTATTACAGGTGGGACATATGTACGGTGTAGTGGTGGTAGTGGCACCCATGTAAATGTTTGTGTTTCTGCTGAGCCACTTTTGCTGTCTCCTGGCTGTTCTCTCCTCCCCCCGCATGCGAGTCCTATTTAGGCACACCTGCCACCAGGTGTCACAGTCAGCAGCAGCATCTTTCAGATTCTCAGTTCTAATGTTACACTTCCTGAGGCAATTTTTCAGCTAGTCTTTGTACCTTTTCTTCCGCCCTCCTGCTGAGCGTCGGCTATGGTATAACTGGCCATACAGTACTGCACAGGGCAGTCGATTTTGGGGCATCCAGATGACATGCCCAAGCAATTGTATTTTGTGCTGGGTGATTGTGTCCTCAATACTTCTGCAGTTGGTCTTGGCAATATTTCAGTATGAGGCACACAATCACACCAGGTGAGCCCCAGGATGTGCTTCAGGCACCCTATGTGAAAGCGCTCTAGGGACTTGATGTGATGGCTGTTGGTTACCCATGCTTCACAGCTGTAGAGGAGGGTGGTGATGCAGATAGCTATTCACAGAGGATTTGAGAATGGTTGCAAGAGTGTGAAGAAATGTGAAGAGGGAATGACCATCCCTGAACTGAGGGGGGGCTTAGAGTACATCTGTCGCCATCTTACAATGCTGTGAACCATTTCCAAATCCTCTGTGAATAGTACACATTGCACTTGAAACTCTAGTTAATGCTCACGGCAATTTGCTTATGAAACTGATCATTATTTTTAGTTGTTATGCCACTGCATTGTTTATAAGGGTGGAGATAACTGCAGTCAGTGAGTGATGAATTGTTTCTCTCAATAAATGTTGTGTCCAGATGATCTGATTCAACATTCTGTGACGCTGGATCATTGCTACGCAGTATTAAAGGTCGGCTATTACTCTGTCCCCCGTGCAACCTTGGGACTCTCTGATCAATGTCTGGTTCATCTACTCCCAGCCTACAGGCAGAAACTAAAATCTGCAAAACCTGTGGTTAAAACCATGAGGACATGGACCAAGGAGTTAAAACTGGAGCTTCAGGCCTGCTTTGACCACTGAAAGAAAGAAAGCAAGTCACTTTATTTTGTCATTGTAGGTTTCAATACATTTTCTTTCTGCAGTTAACCCATCCTATTGTATAGGAGCAGTGGGCATCTGCAGCGCCTGGGGACCAACTCCAGTTCTTTTTCCCATTGCCTTTGTCAGGGGTACAGGAAAGAGTATTAACCCTAACATGCATGTCTTTTTTTATGGTTGGAAGAAACCGGAGCACCCAGAGGAAACCCATGCAGACATGGAGAGAGCACGCAAACTTCACACAGAAAGGACCTGGGATGGCTTGGGGTTCGAACCCAGGACCTTCTTGCTGTGAGGCAACAGTGCTAACCACTGGGCCACCGTGCCGCACAATAGAACAGCGTAGACACCAGTAGAACACTTCTTCCTCTTGATCTTCTTCTAGTGGTCCAGGCATTCCTTATCTCTTTCCACTGCTCTGGTTGGCTCCCTCAGCCTCTCCAGATCCTGCTGGTAAGTCCCCCTCTGCCTCTCCAGCTCCTCTCTCTCCTAGGTCAGATGCTCCTCCAGCTATCTGCATCTGTGATTGGAGTGTTTTTGAGGCTGCATCTACAGACCTGGACAAACTTACTGAAACTGACATCTTACATCAGCTTTTGTGAGGACATGTGTCTGCCCAACAAAACTTTATGCACCTTCAACAACAATAAGTCCTGGTTCACAGCAAATGTCAGGCAGTTTCATTAGGCCAAGGAGGATGCCTACATAGTGGCGATAGGATCCTGTGCAACCAAGCTGGAAACGCACTGACAAAAGATACCAGAGTAGCAAAAAGGGGTGATACCAAAAAGCTGAAAAACAGGTTTTCAGCTAACGATCCCTCTTCTCTGTAGAAAGGCCTGCAGAACATCACCAACAACAGGAATCCTTCCTCACACACTGTAGAGAAACTTCAACTAGCTGACAACTTGAATGTTTTATTGCAGGTCTGATCAGCCCACTTTCACACCCCTAATCCACTTCAACTCAGACATCACACAGTGAACTGCATCCTCTGTCATCATCCCTCCTCTCCCCCCTGACTCCCCACCGGCACTGACAGTCTGTAAACAGTATGCGTCAGCTAATCCAGAGAGAGAAGATCAGGAAAGCACCAGGCCTGGGCAGCCCCATCTTCACATGGATCTTCAACAGATCACTGGAGTTGTGTGAAGTCCCCTCCTGCGTCAAACACTCCAGTATCATCCCCTTCTCCAAGAAACCCTCCAGCATCATTGGCGGTCATTTGGGGTCGAGTATGACCGTCCTCCCTCTGGGTCCTCAGGTGGGCGTAAAGGCTGATGCTGGAGCTAGGGCTGCAGAATGGGTGGATGCCTGCACGTGACAGCTTTTCACGTGGAGTGGCTGATGCACCTGCAGCCACCACATGGTCCTTGGC
The DNA here is from genome assembly GCA_022114975.2 of Lampris megalopsis. Classification (NCBI taxonomy): domain Eukaryota; kingdom Metazoa; phylum Chordata; class Actinopteri; order Lampriformes; family Lampridae; genus Lampris; species Lampris megalopsis. Next base: position 808,842 of record JAJHIY020000708.1, read on the forward strand.
AGGGGGCGGCCAGAGTCCAATGGCATGGAGAACCAAGACGAATGGGGACCACCGTCTGTTGCAGCCTTCATCTGCCTTCACTGCCGTTGTGACCGGGAGACATCTTCTGCCATGTCTGCTGTTGAGGTCTTTGTTGGATCACGCTTCATCTGGAACCTCCCCCTTGACCTATCCACCTTGGGTGATGCTACCAGGAGCCAGGCTCCGGATGGCATGGCTCTTGGGATCATTGGTACATGCAAGCTTCTCCACAACGGCAAGGTGGCAATCCAGGACAAGAAAGAAACCCTCCATCACTGGACTGAAAGACTACAGGCCAATCACCCTGACATCTGTGGTCATGAAGTCCTTCAAGAGACAGGTGTTGACCCACATGAAGGACATCACAGAACCCCTGCTGGACCCCCTGCAGTTTACCTACTGGGCAAACAGGTCAGTGGATGATGTAGTCAACATGGCACTGCACTACATCCTGCAACACCTCTACTCCCAGGATGTATGCAAGGATCCTGTTCGTTGACTTCAGCTCGGCATTCAACACCAAATTCCTAGAAGTCCTACTCACCAAACTTACCCAGCTCACTGTGCCCATCCCCACCTGTTAGTGGATCAAAAACTTCCTGACAGACAGGAGGTAGCAGGTGAGGTTGGGGAAAATAACATCCCGCACCCGGACAATCAGCACTTAGACCCCCCCAGGGATCTCTGCTCTCTCTTTTGCTATTCTCCCTCTACACAGATGACTGCACCTCAGGAGACCTATTTGTTAAACTCCTGAAGTCTGCAGATGATACAACAATCATCGGCCTCATCCAGGGCAGTGACAAGTCTGTACACACAGGAGGTTGAACAGCTGACCCTCTGGTACGGTCATAACTAGCTGGAGCTGAACACACTCAAAACAGTGGAGATGACAGTGAACTTCAGGAGGAGCCCCCAAACACTGCTCCCCCTCACCATACTCAACAGCACTGTGTCTGCTGTGGAAACCTTATGGTTTCTGGGATCCACAATCTGCCAAGCCCTAAAGTGGGTGTCCAACACAGTCACAGTCATCAAAAAGGTTCAGCAGAGGATGTTCTGTCTGGAATAGCTCAGTAAGTTCAACCTGCTTCAGGAGCTGCTGATTCAGTTATACACTGCAATAATCCAGTCTGACCTCTGCACATCCATCACTGTCTGGTTTGGATCAGCCACCAAACAGGATAGGAACAGACTAAAACGGATAGTCAGGACATCAGTGAAAATCATTGGTGCCAACCTGTCCCCCATTCAGGATGTAGACATCTCCAGAGTTAGGAAACGGGCAGGTAACATCACTGCAGACCCATCACATCTTGTTCACAACCTCATCCAACTCATCCCCTCTGGTAGGCCCTACAAAGTGCTGTAGCCCAAAACACCCAGACACAATAACATTTTTTTTCCGCAGGCTGTCACTCTGATGAATACCTAAAACAGTCATTGAATAAGAAACATCTCATTGCATCTCATCTCACCATCAGCCGCTTCTCCAGGGTCGGGTCGCGGTGGCAGCAGGCTAAGTAGGCCACTCCAGATGTCCCTCTCCCCAGCAATGCCCTCCAGCTCCTCTGGGGGGATCCCAAGGCATTCCCAGGCCAGATTGGACATGTAGTCCCTCCAGCAAGTTCTGGGTCTACCCCAGGGTCTCCTCCCAGTTGGACGTGCCCAGAAAACCTCCAAAGGAAGGCGCACAGGAGGCCCTAACCAGCTCAACTGGCTGCTTTTGACGTGATGGAGCAGCGACTCTACTCTGAGCTCCCTGCAGATGTCCAATCTCCTCACCCTATCTCTAAGGCTGAGCCCAGACACTCTACGGAGGAAACTCATTTCAGCCACTTGTATCCGGGATCTCACCCTTTCGGTCACTACCCAAAGTGTTGATTAAAACGTGTGCAATTGATATGGTTGGTGAAATTTTAAGTCATAATGAGAAAAACAAGAAAACGGTTGTGGAGCTATTAAAGCAGGTGCCATTGTCGGCTAACATGGCAACAAGAAGAGTAGAACATTTAGCAGAAATCTACTCACCAAATTGAAGAAAGCAGAAGCCATATCACTAGCCATAGACTCGTCCTGTGACCGAACCGATATGGGACGGCTATTCGTGTTCACAAGATTTTTTTGATGGAAAGACCTAAGACCTTTCGGGAAGAGCTACTTTGTTTGTGTCCTCTGCCTGGGCACACAACTGGGGAAATCATCTCATCTCATCTCATCATCAGCTGCTTCTAAGGGGTCGGTGGCGGTGGCGGCAAGCTAAGTAGGGCACTCCAGACATCCCTCTCCCCAGCAACGCCCTCCAGCTCCTGGGGGATCCCAACACATTCCCAGGCCAGATTGGACATGTAGTTCCTCCAGCGAGTTCTGGGTCCACCCTGGGGTCTCCTCCCAGTTGGATGTACTTGGAAAAAAAACCCAAGGAGGGTGCCCAGAAGGCATCCTAATCAGATGCCTGAACCACCTCAACTGGCTCCTTTTAGCGCGAAGGAGCAGCGGAAATCATCGTTAATTAATTAACACAGTCCTTTGAGAAGAACGGCTTGGATGTGAGCTAAATTGTGTCCGTAGTCACTGATGGGGCTCCATCAATGGTGGGACAAAACAAGGGCTTGGTGAGTCGGCTTGCCGCTGTTAACCCAGCGCTCTTAGCATTTCCTTGCCTTATTCACAAATCAGTGTTGTGCACTATACTGAGTGGGAAAATTAAAGAGGTGATGGATACTGTGACGAGACTGGTATAGTTCATTTGCGAGAATTTTAGTCTGCAACATCGCCTTTTCAGAGCATTGCTAGAGGAATTTCAGTGGAACACAACGATCTTTTGCTGCATAATGATGTTCGCTGGCTGAGCAATGGCCATGTGTTAGAGAGGGTGTGTGACCTGCGTGATGAGCTTGTGCCAAAAAGCTCAAGAATATCAGGTTTTTAAGGGACAATAAGGTGATGGCATATGCTATTTTGTGTGACATCATGTCTCATCTAAATCACCTTAATCTGCAATTACAAGGGAAGAGCCGCACTGTGACAGACATGTATGAGGCAGTTGAAGTTTTCTGGTCAAAGCTGAACCTTTTGGAGAGAGACATTCATGGGAGAAAATTGCCCTTTCCATGTCTGCGGGAGCATTTCGAATGAATGAAATGTGAGAGGATCCAGAGATGAAGGATTTTGTGACAAGCCTGGCAGAAAACATCAAGGAATGATTTGAAAGTTCCTCTGAACTGTCAGGTGACATCCTCCTCTTCCTGAGACAGCTGTTCTCCATTTCAGCTGACGGCCACTGGACTGCAGAGGCCAAAAGGCTGGTACCTTCCATAAATGAGGCAACTCTTCAGATGGAGGTCTTGGAGATGGGAACATCTGATTTGCTCAAAGCACAACAAAAGGATGGTGGGGTGAGTGACTTTTGGATCAATGTGGTTCCCCAAGCTCGATTGGAAAAACATGAGAGCAATTGCAATGCTCCTACTCACAATTTCCCCCTCCATGTACCTACAAACCCCAATGAAGTTGGGACGTTGTGTAAAATGTAAATAAAAACAGAATACAATCATTTGCAAATCCTTTTCGACCTATACTCAATTGAATACACTACAAAGACAAGATATTTAATGTTCAGACTGATAAACCGCATTGTTTTTTGCAAATATTCACTCATTTTGAATTTGATGCCTGCAACACGTTCCAAAGGACCTGGGACAGGGGCAACAAAAGACTGGGAAAGTTGAGGAATGCTCAAAAAACACCTGTTGGGAACATTCCACAGGTGAACAGGTTAACTGGAAACAGGTGAGTGTCATGATTGGGTATAAAAGGAGCATCCCCGAAAGGCTCAGCCGTTCACAAGCAAGGATGGGGCGAGGTTCACCACTTTGTGAACAACTGCGTGAGCAAATAGTCCAACAGTTTAAGAACAATGTTTCTCAACATACAATTACAAGGAATTTAGGGATTTCATCATCTCCAGTCCATAATATCATCACAAGATTCAGAGAATCCGGAGAAATCTCTGCACGTAAGCGGCAAGGCCCAAAACCAACACTGAATGCCTGTGACCTTCGACCCCTCAGGCGGCACTGCATTAAAAACCGACATCATTCTGTAAAGCAGGCGTCTCCAACCTTTTTTCCTCTGAGAGCTACTTTTACAAAATGAATTTGCCGAGAGCTACTTGTGTTTTGTAACATTTATTCTCATAGCTTATTTCAACCCAAACAAACTGAATAAGCTTGTTTTGCCTGAACATTCACAAAATGTTGGTTTCCACAACTCACATTTTATATTAAAACAACATCCCAAGTGGATTTAATTCACCTGCATGTGCGTTTTGTATTTCTGCATGCATTTCTTTCTAGTCTATCTCACACTATTAAATTAAAATATGAATGCTTTCAAAACAAAATGCAATTACAAATACACAGATCTTACTACTTACTCACTTGTCATTTTGTTATATCTGTCCACATGTCACTGTATCACTTCACAAGAGTATTCACATGTACACTTTTATGTGTGATGTGTATTCAGTCTTTTGTAGTTAGTGAGATGACTGGCACTGCATGGAGTCAACAAGAGAGGCGTATGCGGGAGTGTATCCACTCAGGTTCACTCTTATGGAGTCATTTAAATGTTCATCTGCCAGTCTTGTTCTGAACTTTGATTTCATGACATTCATGTCAGAAAAGGCCGACTCACAGAGGTATGTAGACCCAAACAAAGCAGACATTTTCAGAGCTGCTTGGTGAAGATTCTCATAGTTATCTGGCTCTACTAAGCTCCAGAAATGCTGAGAATGCTGTTGAGCCTTTAACTGCACATTATTTTGAAGGTTTATTACCTCAATTTCCATTTCTACAGGATCAACACAGAAAAGTTCAGCGATCTGTCCTTAAATCTCACTTATGTCCACATCCATGTAGGGGTTGGCCATAAATGTCACACAGGGCTCAAGTTTCTCAAAGTCACTGAATCTGTCTGCAAACTCCTGCCCAAGCCTCGACAAGAGGTCACAATACTTGGAAACATTTAAAACGCTGGCTGCACCTGTGTGACTTTCCAACATCTTTGAGACCCAGGGGAAGTGCTGAAACCTTTTGTTTTTCACTTGCTGAATATACATTGAGAGTTTTGCACTGAACGCACTGACAGCACTGATCATATCAGATATTTTTTTATCTTTGCCTTGTAACTGTAGGTTCAGGTCATTAATTTCCTCAGTTACATCTGTCAGGAAAGCAAGATCAAGCAGCCACTCTACATCAGATAATAGGGTGGTATCCTCCCTCGTTTCCATAAATGCCTTGATTTCACCCAGCAAGGAAAGAAAGCGCTGTAGTATCTTACCCCGACTTAGCCATCTGACTTCAGTGTGGAGGAGGAGATCCCCATACTCCGCAGAGCATTCCTCCAGCAACAGCTTGACGCTCCGGTGTTGCTTAGCCTTTGCTCGAATGGAGTTGATGATCTTATCAACAGGCGCCATCACATGGTCAAATTCCATAACTTTTGCGCATATAGCCTGCTGGTGAATGATGCAGTGATAGTTCAGAAACTTTGGAAAGTCCGGGTCCGCTTTGCAGTGCGCAATAAATCCTGAGTGACGACCTGTCATAGCAGGGGCTCCATCAGTTGTTACAGACACCAGCTTTTCAATAGGGATCTTTTGTTCTACAAAGTAGTCCTTCACTGCATGGTAAACATCAACTCCCCTGGTTGTGGTTTTCAGTGGAAGTAAGGTCAAAAACTCTTCGTTGGTGGAAAAGTCATCAAACACCATCCGAATGAAAACAGCTAGCTGGGCTGTTCACTGGAGTCAACAGACTCATCACACTGAATTGAAAACCATTTGCACCTGTTCGTGTCCGAGTCCAGCTGTTTTACCGCATCCAGACAGCGCAGACGCTCTCCTTGCCACAGTATTAGCACCAAGTTGTACATCGGCAATAGCAGACAACATTTCTGTCTTACTTTTATGGTCCCTGAATAACGTGTCAGCCGCCGCAGTCATAGCCTCCTTTACAATCCCGCCATTGGTGAAGGGCTTTTTGTGCTTGGTTAAGACGTGCGCCGCTTTAAACGAAGCCTCCGTTGCTGCATTGGCCTTCTTCTTCGTTGGTCTTGTGAACAGAGACTGTTGTATTTGAAGCATAGTTTTCAGCTCCTTTATCTTCTCTTTTCATAGGCTGCTACCTGCAGGAAAGTCTCGTGAAAAATTGCTGTGGACTTTGGTGAAATGGCGTTCCACGTTACATCTTTTACCGACTGACACGCTAGCTCCGCAGATCAGACACACACTTGTCGTTTAAATTTGTGAAACAAAACTCTGTTTCCCACTCTTCGTGAAAATAGTATGTTTTTAGCCTCTTACTGGTATGGGCAGCTGCCGCGGTCATGGTTGCTGTTCGTCTCACATCACCACTGACTCATCAAGCTTGACAGCAGCGCAACTGTTTGATTGACAACTAATTGGCAAATAATCATTTTGTGTAAGGAGGGGCCGGACACCTGTGAATTTGATTGGATATAAATGTAAGCAGGTTTTCCAAGTGACCAAACAAATTTGAGTCATCAAGTTTTTAAATTTATGAAACATTCATTAACCCTTTGGCGAGCTACTTGAAAAGGGGCCGTGAGCTACCAGTAGCTCGCGAGCGACATGTTGGAGACCGCTGCTGTAAAGGATATTACCACGTGGGCTCAGGAACACTTGGGAAAACCATCATCAGTTAACACAGTTGGTCGCTACATCTACAAGGGCAAGTTAAAACTCTACCATACAAAGCCAAAGCCAGATATCAACACCACCCAGAAACACCGCCGGCTTCTCTGGCCTGAGCTCATCTGAGATGGACTGACGCAAAGTGGACAAGTGTGCTGTGGTCTGACGAGTCCACATTTCACATTGTTTTTGGAAATCATGGACGTGGTGTCCTCCGGGCTAAAGAGGAAAAGGACCGTCCAGATTGTTATCAGTGCAGAGTTCAAAAGCCAGAATCTGTGATGGTATGGGGGGTGTGTTAGTGCCCATGGCATCATGGGTAACTTGCACATCTGTGAAGGCACCATTAATGCTGAAAGGTACATACAGGTTTTGGAGCAACATATGCTGCCATCCAAGCGACGTCTTTTTCAGGGACGTCCCTGCTTATTTCAGCAAGACAATGCCAAGCCACATTCTGCACGTGTTCCAACAGCGGGGCTTCGTAGTAAAAGAGTGCGGGTACTGGACTGGCCTGCCTGCAGTCCAAACCTGTCTCCCATTGAAAATGCGTGGCGCATTATGAAGCGCAAAATACAACAACGGAGATCCCGGACTGTTGAGCAACTGAAGTCGAACATCAGCAAGAATGGGAAAGAATTCCACCTACAAAGCTTCAACAAGTAGTGTCCTCAGTTCCCAAACGCTTATTGAGTGTTGTTAAAAGGAAAGGTGGTGTAACACAGTGGTGAACATGCCCCTGTCCCAGCTTCTTTGGAACGTGTTGCAGGCATCAAATTCAAAATGAGTGAAAATTTGCAAAAAAACAATAAAGTTTATCAGTTTGAACATTAAATATCTTGTCTTTGTAGTGTATTCAATTGAATATAGGTGGAAAAGGATTTGCAAATCATTGTATTCTGTTTTTATTTACGTTTAACACAACATCCCAACTTCATTGGAATTGGGGTTTGTATGTGAGTCATCATTTTCTTCAATGAACTCGATCAAGAACCAGGAAAGAAACAGACTTTCCAACGTACATCTTTTCTCACTGACTTGTGGATGAACATCCATATACGTTTGTCCATTTGGCCATAATTAGATGGCTGGTTTTGGACTCTTTTTTTTTCAAGAGTGCATTTTTTTTCTTGTGAGATCCTCAACACAGGCTTTGAGAATCCCAGGCCTAAATGATTACTACAACCACCACCACTACTACTATGACCACCACCACTTTTTTTGATATATTTTGTTCTTATTTCTATTTATTTTTTATCTTTTATTTCTATTTGTTTCTGTTTCTATTTTCGTATCTTGTATCTTGTTAGTTATTAGAGCGTGAGTGTCTGTAATAGAACCTAATTTCCACTCAGGGATGAATAAAATATTCTGATTCTGATTCTGATTCTGACTAATACTACTACTACTACCACCACCACCACTACTACCACTACTACTAATAATAATAATAATTTTGATGATAATAATAATAATAATAATTGTAATAGCAGCAACAACAACATCTGCACATACTAAAACAACTTTTGCTGGTGCAGTGGGAAAAAAAACAAGCCCCAGAGGTTTTGGCCTTTGGCCTGGCATGCATGACATAACTTGGCCCTTGAGGAAAACTAATTGGAGAACACTGAGCTAACCTATTAGATACGTGTACACACAACTTCTAACCTGTTAGAAATAGGTACACACAACAGCTAACCTGTTACAAATAGAGGTCAAAGGTCAGTTTTAGCAATGGAAGGGTGGTCTCTTAAGAACTATAAAAAGGAAAAAAAAAAGTAGTTCCCAGACAGTGGTAGGTGGAGATCTCCGATTGTCTTGTATTGTGAGACTAGTATATGTAGTAACTGTAGAATGGTTTTCCCTGAAAGACACTGTGTAATCTGAACCTTGTTTATATATGTATGTGTACATATATGCGTATGCGTATGTGTATATATAATATACTATATATTTATATGTATGTGTATATGTATGTGTATATGTAATATACGTATGTGAATCAACTGTAAACTGCTTTGGGAACAACATGTTTTTATTCATAAAGCTGAATTGAAAAAAAAAAGAAAAAAGATTTAAACATATATATAAAAAGTGCAGAAGAAGATGACCACAGCTTCAAAACTTATGTATGAGTTTGTGTTTATGCATTTAAGTAAAGTTTGTTTATATAGCTCCTTTCCCGGACAGTCACAACGTGTGTCACAATGAAAGAAAAGGTAAAAAAAAAATATATATATATAAAAAATAAATGTTAAAAGATGAACAGAGATTACATAAAACAAACCGTAACAAGCAAAGCACAAATTAAACGAAAATAAACAAAAGCCAGACTAAACAGGTGGGTTTTAGCTGCTTTTTAAAACGTTCTACAGAGTCAGCAGACCACAAAGCTGAGGGGGAGTGTTCCACAGTTTAGGGGCGACTACTGTGGTCTGGAGTCTGGTACAAGGTACAGTAATACACATGTATGAGAGGAGCTCAGTCATGTGCATGTCTTGTTGGGGTGAGTTAGATGGGTGATGGAGGAGGTTCCTGACTATGCAAGACTCTAGGTCATCACAAAACCTGAACTTTAACCCCGTATTCATTCAGCAGGTGTAAAGACTGCAGAGTGGAGTAATGTGTGTGTGTGTGTGTGTGTGTGTGTGTGTGTGTGTGTGTGTGTGCGTGCGTGCGTGCGTGCGTGCATGTTGATGAGGTATTATGTGTGTACTCATTGTGTGTTTATGTGAATTGCAGTATTTTCCTGAAGGAACTAGAAAACTATGAACAGCTTCCTGAAGATGTGGGACACTGCTTTGTTACCTGGGTGAGTACAGAGTTGAATGAAGATCAGATCACACCTGAAGCCAGTCATGGCCTATAGGTCATGGATGCTCCTTCAATGAAAAGCACATGATTTTGCCTTCCCAACTCTTTTCGTTCCATTCCTCATGTTAATTCTGCCTCTTTCACCCAATTTCAACCAAGTACAATTTCAGTCTCCACTAGTCTCCAATATGAGCTCCTCCTCTTGCATCCTAGACATCATTCCCACTAAGCTATTAAGAGAGGTATTTTCCACTATCAGCCCCGTTATTCTGCAAATTCTTGATAATTCTCTGGCCTCCAGTTCTTTTCCAGACAGTTTTAAGCATGCCATCATTCAACAATTGCTGAAGAAACCTAATTTAGATCCCCTGTCCCTAAGCAACTACAGGTCAATCTCCAAATTGTCTTTTTTATCTTAAGATTCTGGGGAGAGTAATTTCTTCTCAGTTGATTTCTTTTATGAACACTAATACTGTTTTTAATAGTTTCCAGTCTTGTTTTAGAGCACGTCATTGTACTGAGACAGCTCTAGTTAAGGTCACTAATGAGCTACTGCTGAATGCAGACAGAGGTGACTACTCAATTTTAGTTCTCTTGGACTTAAGTGCTGCCTTTTACATGGTGGATCACAACATCCTCCTACATCGCTTAGAGACTGGGGTTGGCATCAAAGGCTTGGCACTTAACTTATTTCGCTCTTCCCTCACCAACAGAACTTTTTCTGTTGTTTTGGGGACCTCTACCTCCTCGGTGGCTCAGTTGAGTTGTGGTGTCCCTCAAGGCTCAGTTCTTGGCCCCCTTATCTTTTTGATATACATGCTGCCCCTTGGGCAGGTCATTCAAAATCACGATGTGCTCTACCATTTTTATGCTGACGACACTCAGTTACATATGCCACGAAAACCCACAGATCCTAGCACCCTATTAAATCTCACAACTTGCCTCACTGACATTAAATCCTTGATGTCCAAAAAAAAAAATTTTTTTAATTTTATTTTCAGTTTTTCATTTTTATATTTAAGACACACAAACAAGATAAAACAAAAATTAACAGACAAACCATAAACAACAAAAAGGAAAAAAGGGGAAAAAAAGAGCTGTCAGACATACACTCACCGGCCACTTTATTAGGCCCACCTGTCCAACTGCTCGTTAACGCAAATTTCCAATCAGCCAATCACATGGCAGCAACTCAATGCATTTAGGCATGTAGACATGGTCAAGACGATCTGCTGCAGTTCAAACCGAGCATCAGAATGGGGAAGAAAGGTGATTTAAGTGACTTTGAACGTGGCATGGTTGTTGGTGCCAGATGGGCTGGTCTGAGTATTTCAGAAACTGCTGATCTACTGGGATTTTCACACACAACCATCTCTAGGGTTTACAGAGAATGGTCCGAAAAAGAGAAAATATCCAGTGAGCGGCAGTTCTGTGGGCGAAAATGCCTGGTTGATGCCAGAGGTCAGTGGAGAATGGCCAGACTGGTTCGAGCTGATAGAAAGGCAACAGTAACTCAAATAACCACTCATTACAACCGAGGTATGCAGAAGAGCATCTCTGAACGCACAACACGTCGAACCTTGAGGCAGATGGGCTACAGCAGCAGAAGACCACACCGGGTGCCACTCCTGTCAGCTAAGAACAGGAAACTGAGGCTACAATTCGCACAGGCTCACCAAAATTGGACAATAGAAGATTAGAAAAACGTTGCCTGGTCTGATGAGTCTCGATTTCTGCTGCGACATTCGGATGGTAGGGTCAGAATTTGGCGTCAACAACATGAAAGCATGGATCCATCCTGCCTTGTATCAACGGTTCAGGCTGGTGGTGGTGGTGTAATGGTGTGGGGGATATTTTCTTGGCACACTTTGGGTCCCTTAGTACCAATTGAGCATCGTGTCAACACCACAGCCTACCTGAGTATTGTTGCTGACCATGTCCATCCCTTTATGACCACAGTGTTCCCATCTTCTGATGGCTACTTCCAGCAGGATAACGCGCCATGTCATAAAGCTCGAATCATCTCAGACTGGTTTCTTGAACATGACAATGAGTTCACTGTACTCAAATGGCCTCCACAGTCACCAGATCTCAATCCAATAGAGCACCTTTGGGATGTGGTGGACCAGGAGATTCGCATCATGGATGTGCAGCCGACAAATCTGCAGCAACTGCGTGATGCTATCATGTCAATATGGACCAAACTCTCTTAAGGAATGTTTCCAGTACCTTGTTGAATCTATGCCACGAAGGATTAAGGCAGTTCTGAAGGCAAAAGGGGGTCCAACCCGGTACTAGCAAGGTGTACCTAATAAAGTGGCCAGTGAGTGTATATACGTGTATAATATAACTTGGTTCACAGCAGTTTTCACGAAATTACACAGGTATTACAAGAGTACAGATAAAAGGTAAAGAGTACTGGATTGCACCATTACAAGCGTATTCTCTCCATCTGTATGATTATGATCATTTCATTGAACCATTTCTGAAAGCAGGGGGGTGTAGGTGATTTCCAATCCGTTAGCATCATTTTTTTTGGCAGCTACTGTGCCAACCATCAATGCCAATTGTTTCTCAGATGTATAGCTTAAAGCAGTCTCTGAGCATCCAAAGAGTGCCAGTTTTGGATCAGGAGGAATGTCCCTTTCATGGACTCCGGAGAACCACTGGAATATTTCACACCAATTTTGTGTGAGGACAGAGCCAGAAAAGATGCACGAGAGAACCTTCTTCAACTTTGCATCTATCACACAATGGAGAAACGGATGGGTAAATTTTCTGTAGTTTAGTCTTTGAATAGTGGAGTCCATAGATGACTTTGAATTTGATCAGTTTATATCTGACATTGATCAAGCAAGTTTGGAAAACAAGTGCAGCTATGGACTTAGGGTAATATGACAACTGCTCTGTCTGCAGCCAGGCTTGATCACTATAGGCTTGGATGGTTGGACCAAGAAGGAATATTAAAAGCCCACTAGTAAAACTGAAAATGAGGTAGTCCCATATCAGAACCAGAACCATGGTATTGGCCATGTAGGTTTGCACATACATGGAATGTGACTTTGGTTTGGTGGCTCTCCCAGTGTACTTAACATAGAATAACAACACTACAACACAACAACCTTCACATATATACACAAGGACTGACTTATACTGGTGAAATAGGATTTGATAGAATGCAGTGGTGCAGAGAATATATCAGAGATGCTGAAATACATGTTAGCAGCTTACTTACATATACATGTCTGAGGTAGATGTACATGACAGAGTACCAGTATACATACAATGTACAGTACAGTATATACATCATGTACAGTACAGTATATACAACATGGTTGGATTTATTGACAGTGTTAAGCGTTCACTTTAATGACAGCCCGCGGAAGGAAATTGTTTTTATATCTGGTTGTTTTTGGGAACAGTGCTCTGTAGCGCCTACCAGAGGGGAGGAGTTGGAACAGGTTGTGACCAGGGTGTGATGGGTCTGCAGTGATGTTGCCTGCCCGTCTCCTGAGTCTGGAGGTGTATAAGTCCTGAATGGAGGGCAGGTTGGCAACAATGATTTTCTCTACAGACCTAACTGTCTGTTGTAGTCTGTCCCTGTCCTATTTGGTGGCCGATCCAAACCAGACAGTGATGGATGTGCAGAGGACAGACTGGATTATTGCAGTGTAGAACTGAATCAACAGTTCCTGAGGCAGGTTGAACTTCCTGAGCTGGTGCAGAAAGTACAAACTCTGCAGGGCCTTTTTGATGATTGTGTCTATGTTGGATGCCCACCTTAGGTCCTGGGAGATTGTGGAACCCAGAAATGTGTAGTCTTCAGTCTAAACTCTTCTGACCGAAGAGGTCACTTAGATGACGCTGAAACGTTTCTGTCAATAAACGTGTCCAGATGAACTTATTCAACTTTCTTTGATTCTCTTACCTGGATTATTGCGCATGCATAACGGCAGCTTTATCAGATAGTAATAGATTATTTAAACACCATGTTGCAGACATTTTTGTTTTGGAAGGCTAATTGCAGTAAGTGTGGGGCGTGGTCTGAGAAGACAATTACCTCGTAATCACATTGTTAAACTAAAAAGAGGAATTTTTATGTCTCAAATAGCCAGAATGTTCATCAGCCAGAATGTTCATCATATTCTGTAGTTGGTTTGACAGCATGCAGTTATGTTCCAGTTGTTTTTCATTATCTTGTATGAACTGTGCAACATGGCTTCCCAGCAGTTGTCGTGGTTGGTTGTCATGGTAACCGTGTTAATTCAGCATCTGTCGTCTTCTGTTTAGCAGCACGTTTACATTCAATGAGAAAATAATCAATGCGTGAGTACGAGTGATGCACTGGGGGGAAAAAATCGTATGAGTGGGTGACTGGGATTTTGAATCGCCAGTGGTCTACCATCCTGTAAGTCTTAAGAAAAAATTCTATCAGTTTAGCTGACTCACCGGCTGAAATGTCTTAGAAGATCTATCCGATTTTGGATTGAAAACACAATTAAAAGCGCCTCCCATAATCGAACTACTAGTACTTTCGGCTGCTGCCGTTAGGGGTCGCCACAGCGGATCATCCATTTCCATTTCTTCCTGTCTTTTGCATCTTCCTCTGTCACGCCAGCCACCTGCATGTCTTCCCTCACCACATCCATAAACCTCCTCTTTGGCCTTCCTCTTTTCCTCTTCCCTGGCAGCTCCATAATCAAACTGTGAATTTAAATTAGGAATAGAAGCAAAGAATTCTGAGAAAAGTCGTTCATCATCATAATGTGGAGCATATGTACTGCCCAGAATAAGTTGTGAACATTTTAAAGATGCCCTGTTACTTGAACAAATCTGCATTGAGGATTTGCAGATATGTTACATTACATTACATTCCAGTCATTTAGCCGACGCTTTTATCCAAAGCGACTTACAATAAGTGCATCATTTAACGTAGGAGATCAGCAGAACTACTAGTCATCAGAGGTCATAAGTGCATCTAAACAAGCATCTAAGAGCAAAACCAGTGCTAGTGTAAAAGTTCAAGAAAGAGATTTTTTTTTTAAATGAGTGAATACAATAAGTGGTAAGAACAAGTAACAGGGTAGTAGTTCTTGAAGAGGTGAGTTTTCAACCTGCGCCGAAAGATGGGCAGCGACTCCGCTGTCCTGACATCAGTGGGGATTCAATCCACCACTGTGGGGCCAGGACAGAAAAGAGCCGTGACCGGGTCGATCGGCAGCAAGGGCCTCTGAGCGATGGGGCAACCAGGCGTCCCGAGGCAGCAGAGCGAAGTGGTCAGGCGGGGGTGTAGGGCTTGACCGTGGCCTGGAGATAGGAAGGAGCTGTTCCTTTCACTGCCCTGTAGGCTAGCACCAGAGTCTTAAACTGGATGCGAGCAGCTACTGGGAGCCAGTGTAGGGACATGAGAAGGGGAGTTGTGTGGGAGAACGTAGGGCGGAGTTGCCGTAGTCCAACCGGGAGATGACCAGAGCCTGGATGAGCACCTGTACCGTCTCGTCGGTGAGGAATGGGCGAATCCTCCTGATGTTATAGAGGAGAAATCTGCAGGAGCGAGCAACCAATGCAATGTTTTCAGCAAATGACAGTTGGTCGTCCAGGATCACACTCAGATTCCTCACAGTCCGAGTTGGCATCACCACGGTGTTGTCATGGTGATGGCCGGGTCTTGGTTGCGGGCAACCTTTCCCTGGGAGGAACATCAGCTCTGACTTGTCCAGATTGAGCTTCAGGTGGTGTGTCCATCCACTCTGAGATGTCAGTCAAGCACGTAGCAATGCGTGTCTCTACTTGTGTATCAGAGGGAGGAAAGGACAAGATCAGTTCGGTCTCATCGGCATAACAATAGTAAGAGAAGTCATGCGAGCGAATAACAGAACCCAGGGATGTCGTGTACAGGGAGAAAAGGAGAGGACCCAGAACCGAACCCTGTGGAATGCCTGTAGTCAGTCTGCGAGGCTCCGACACAGATCCCCTCCATGTCACCTGGTAGGAGTGACCCGTCACACATTTGCCACACATTTCACTATAATATATCCACACTTAAGTGTAACAAAATTGTCATACTGACATTTTAACATTCAATACTTTTCTTAAACATGGCATTGCCACACATTTCACTAAAATATAACCACAATTTTTAGTGTAACAAATTGTCGTTAGTGACATTTTAACATTCAACTGCATGTTTCAGCTGTTATGTGCACCGCCTGCGGGTGGTCTCTTGACATTTTCTCTCGCTTCTCCAGCGTTTGCTGCAAAGTTGGTTGTTGCCATTTCCCGCTGCTATTAGCAAACGCCTTGAACTCGGCGTCGTGTTGGTTCTTCAGTTGTTTTATCAAATTGCTTGTGTTGAAAGAGCTAGTTTTTTGGGGGTTTTTTAGTCCGCGGTGGTGTAGCGGTCTAAGCATCGGCTTTGTGTCGATGCAGTTGCCCACTGGGGACCGGGGTTCCGCCTAGGTCTCGTCAAATCCGACCATGGCCGGACTCGATGAAGCAGCAATAATTGGCAACGCTGTCTTCGGGAGGGGGACAGAGTCAGCTTGTGTTCATCACGTGAATGCGTCTCTGTGTGTGTCGGAAAAAGCAGTGGTTCGGCCTGGATTCGCCTTGTCACGGAAGTGGCGAGGCATCTCCTTCAAGACTGCCGGCCGGAGAGATGCAGTTGGTGAATGCATGCAGTACGAGGGTGGGTGTTTGAACTAGAAGAGGAATCGATTGGCCACTAAATGTTGCTGAGCATAATTTGCAGTCGGCTTTACTTTTGTCACTGTCGTTTACTTTGAAATATCTCCACACCGCTGACATTGCTCCTCCTCCACCACCTACCTGCTTAACTGAATGTAACGTTGCTGTAAAGTGGTATCGGGTATTGTTGTATCGGAGCAGTTTTATGATTACGAGTATGAGTACACGCGCACAGTATCGGACCGATACCCGATGCTGGTATCGGTATCGGTGCATCCTTAGACAGCATGACATTTTCTCCTATGATTTCCTGATGCTTGATTGAATCCATCTTGCCCTCCACACGCTGCAGGTTTCCAGTGCCAGAGGAAGCAAAGCAGCCCCAGAGCATCACCGAGCCACTGCCATGCTTCACTGTAGGCAGGGTGCTTTTTTCAGCGTATGCTTCATTCTTTCTCCTTCAGACATACCGTTGATCCATAGGCCCGAAAAGTTCCAGTTTTGTTTCATCGCTCCACAGAACAGTCTCAAAACCTCTTTGGCTTATTTATATGGTTTTGAGCATATTGGAGCCGACTTTTCTTGTGCTTTTGGGTCAGTAGTGGTGTATGTTTTGGAGTTCAGGCATGGAGCCCTTCAGTGTTTAGTATGTGCCTTACTGTGCAAACTGCAACCTCAGTGCCTGCTGCCACCAAGTCTTGCTGCAGGTCTTTTGCAGTCACTCGTGGGTTTTTGACCACCTGCCTACTCAGGAATCTGGTGGCGGCCGTTGATAGCTTCCTCTTTCTGCCATGTCCGGGTAGTGTAGCCACTGTTCCTTTAACTTTTAACTTGCAAACTATGCTTCCAACTGTATCTCTAGGGACAGTCAGTGCCTTTGCTATCTTTTTGTATCCTTTTCCTTGTTTGTGCAAGGCAACGATCTCTTCTCTTAACTTTTTGGACAATTCTCTTGACTTAGCCATATTTCTAACATGTAATCAAACATCGCCATCAACAAACCCCTCGCCAGTCCAGGTATTTGATGTGTTCTATCTCAAGCACACCTAATGCAATTAATGAAGCCCTTGATTAGTTGCATCAGATGTGCTTGAGACAACACCTGATTGTCAAATGTGTGCTCTTATGAGGGATTCTATTCAGGGGGTTGAATAATTTTGAGACTGCAGTAGTCATTAAAAGTAACATTTTGTGTTGAATTTAGATAAAACACTTGTAATATTAGTTGTATTGAACTATTTAACTGTTGTTGTGTAATTTGCTTATTGTAAACAGCTGGAAAATTGCACATTTTGCCAATAAGCCTAATATGCAATGGGGGTTGAATAATTTTGATTGCAACTGTATATTGTGCTATGTATTGTTATCGTGATATGAATGACCTATATTGTGATATGTATCGTTATTGTGATATGAATGACCTATATCATGATATGCGTCGTTATTGTGATATGAATGACCTATATCATGTTACGTGTCATTATCATGATATGAATGACCTATATAGTGATATGTATTGTTATCATGATATGAATGACCTATATTGTGATATGTATTGTTATCGTGATATGAATGACCTATATCATGACATGCGTCATTATCGTGATATGAATGACCTATATAATGTTGATTGTTGTTATCATGATATGAATGACCTATATCGTGATATGTATTGTTATCATGATATGAATGACCTATATTGTGATCTGTATCGTTATCGTGATATGAATGACCTATATCGCGATATGTATTGTTATCATGACATGAATGACCTATATTGTGATATGTATCGTTATCGTGATATGAATGAGCTATATCGTGATATGTATCATTATCGTGATTTGAATGACATATCGTAATATGTATCGTTATCATGATATGAATTACCTATATCGTGATATGCGTCGTTATCGTCATATGAATGACCTATATCGTGATATGCATCATTATCATGATATGAATTACCTATAT
Organism: Lampris megalopsis; assembly: GCA_022114975.2. Taxonomy (NCBI): domain Eukaryota; kingdom Metazoa; phylum Chordata; class Actinopteri; order Lampriformes; family Lampridae; genus Lampris; species Lampris megalopsis. The sequence continues at coordinate 827,056 of JAJHIY020000708.1, forward strand.
CGTGATATGTATCATTATCGTGATTTGAATGACATATCGTAATATGTATTGTTATCATGATATGAATGACCTATATCGTGATATTCGTCATTATCGTGATATGAATGACCTATATCGTGATATGCATCATTATCATGATATGAATGACCTATATCGTGATATGAGATTTTGGCCATATCACATAGCCCTATATGGGATCAGAAATTCAGACATATTAAACATGGAGGGTGGTTATATGTATTAGACAGGTTTCCCGCGGGGTCTTAAAAAGTCTTAAATTTGATAATCAGAATTTTAGGCCTTTAACAGTTTTAAATTTGATCTAAAACGTGTCTTTTGGTCTTAAATATGATTTTGATAGGTCTTAAAAATAGAACTTCTCTGTATCAGTTAAATGTGTTTGAGGGAAATGTCCAGGCTGCAACATGAGCACTTACAGTAATAGTCAGTTCTGCTCCAATAATCTGTATTGGAAAAAAACAACATGGAACCAGTAGTCATTACTTTGCAGCTCCCCAGTCAATTTATCGGAGAACACCGAACTAGTGTTTTGTGTTTCTGTCCTGTAGTGTCATGCTGTCAGTCCGAGCCAAGGGATAAATGAATGCTTAAGTCTTTAACGTCTGTCAGTTACTTTTCTAACTTCATGGGGAAGTGCAAATTCAACTCTCAGTGGTGGGAGAAGAGCACGTGCAGTGCTTGGTTTAAACCGGTGGAGGGGGATGTTGTTGAAGCCCGCTGCATCTTAAGCTAGCGAACTATTAAACTGGGGACGTGGGGGTAAAGGCTTTAGAATCGCATGGTCAGTCAGAGAAACACAAGACCCAACTGAAAAGCCAACAACCAATGCCTCCATCTGTTCGCTTTTCGCCACTGCTGCAGGAGCATCACGTGCAGCACCTCCCGTAACAACATCAGGGATGATCCACCTCTGGAAGACGTTTGGGTCTACGCCACCCTAAAAGCGGAGGTGCTTTGGACACTAAATGTTGTAGCTAAACACCATTCCCACAGCACCAACGAGGGCAGAGGTGAGCGTTTAGAAGCATGTTCCCGGATTCAGAAATAGCGAAAACATTCGCGTGCGGTGGTGACAAAACTGCCTACATCACGAAATGTGTTTTAGTGGAATACATCAAGAAAGACCTGGTCTCTAAAGTAAACAACGGTCCGTTCGTTCTCATGTTTGATGAAAGTCTGAACCAGACGACCAAAACCAAGCAGCTGGATCTGCATGTAGGTTTCTGGGAGGAGGGGCAAGTTCAGTCGAGGTACGTGGGGTCGCAGTTTATGGGGCTTGCAAGAGCACAGGACTTGCTGGAACATGTCAAAGTAAGTAATCAATTATTGACCGTTACATTTTTATATGTATTTAACATGTTTAGTTATTGGTATTTAGACATACATTCGATTTCAGCAATACTATGAATAACACACATACACACACACACACACACACACACATATTTGAAACAGGGACAGCGCATATTTGTGAACATTTATATGAAATGTAAATATGCCAGATTGTAGCCAGAGGCTAATTGACATCTGTAGTCCATGGGCAGGTGGTTGTTAAAATTAAGAAAAGACTTGACAATTAGGACTTTAACTTTACAATTTACAAAAACCGATCCATAGCACAGACAAACCAAACATACTACACAGTATACATGAAATGTACTTAGGCAGACAACAGAACAAGAAGTGAACATGTAATGGGATGAAATGGGATGTTGCTCAGGACAAATCAGACAAGAGAGAAGGTGTTATAGTTAAAGTGCTAAATCCTGAAGTCTGTGGCATCAGCCAGGTCCAGATACCATGTCCACCTCAATCAGGAGAGAAGGAAGAAGGAGTGTGACGCACAGGGTCAGAAGAGAAAGGCTGCAGAGGACTACCTGGAGGAACTGAAAAAGAGAAGGAAAACCATCCTAGAGGAGTCTGAAGGTCTGTCCAGAGATGCAGACAGGTTTGCAGAAGAGGCAGAGGGCAGGGCTGGCAGCACAATGGCAGAGCTCATCTCCAAGTCAAATATTCTGAGGAGGGGCCAAACGGAGAAGCTGGCTGAGCTTGAGATCATTGAAAAGGAGATTGTGGCCAAGGGAGAAGAGCTCAGAATATAGCTCTTGTCAGACAGACAGACACACACACGCACACACACACACACACACACACACACACAGACAAATACAGTCGGTATTGTATGAAATGTGCAGCTGTGTATAGACCAGTGTGTGACTGGCAGATGTAAACGCACACTAACTGTCCCCAAACTCCATTCATCGCCCCACCCATAGTCGGTGGTGTGTAGGAGGTGTCTGTACTATTGTTGTTTTTTACTGCATGTTCACTGAAAGAATTGTTGTGATGGAACGTGAAGTTGTTCTTGTTGAACGTAAATAAATGTACTTTGCAAGTAACTGTAGGACTTTTTTTTATTCTTTCATAGTAATTTTTCCTCATTCTTTTTTTGCCGTGAAATAGGTCTTAAATTTTATTCAAAGTGGTCTTAAAAGGGTCTTAAAAAGTCTCACATTTAACCTGTGAGATGGTGGGATGGTTGGTGGGATGTAGAATAAAACAGTGATCCCTAGAGGAGTGCCGAGCTTGTGTTCATCAGGTTGGTGGGATGTAGAATAAAACAGTGATCCCTAGAGGAGTGCCGAGCTTGTGTTCATCAGGTTGGTGGGATGTAGAATAAAACAGTGATCCCTAGAGGAGTGCTGAGCTTGTGTTTATCAGGTCGGTGGGATGTAGAATAAAACAGTGATCCCTAGAAGACTGCTGAGCTTGTGTTCATCAGGTTGGTGGGATGTAGAATAAAACAGTGATCCCTAGAGGAGTGCTGAGCTTGTGTTCATCAGGTTGGTGGGATGTAGAATAAAACAGTGATCCCTAGAGGAGTGCTGAGCTTGTGTTCATCAGGTTGGTGGGATGTAGAATAAAACAGTGATCCCTAGAGGAGTGCCGAGCTTGTGTTTATCAGGTCGGTGGGATGTAGAATAAAACAGTGATCCCTAGAAGACTGCTGAGCTTGTGTTCATCAGGTTGGTGGGATGTAGAACAAAAGTGATCATCAGGTTGGTGGGATGTAGAATAAAACAGTGATCCCTAGAGGAGTGCTGAGCTTGTGTTCATCAGGTTGGTGGGATGTAGAATAAATGAGTGATCCATGGAGGAGTGCTGAGCTTGTGTTCATCAGGTTGGTGGGATGTAGAATAAAACAGTGATCCCTAGAGGAGTGCTGAGCTTGTGTTCATTAGGTTGGTGTGATGTAGAATAAAACAGTGATCCATGGAGGAGTGCTGAGCTTGTGTTTATCAGGTTGGTGGGATGTAGAATAAAACAGTGATCCCTAGAAGACTGCTGAGCTTGTGTTCATCAGGTTGGTGGGATGTAGAATAAATGAGTGATCCATGGAGGAGTGCTGAGCTTGTGCTCATTAGGTTGGTGTGATGTAGAATAAAACAGTGATCCCTAGAGGAGTGCCGAGCTTGTGTTTATCAGGTCGGTGGGATGTAGAACAAAAGTGTTCATCAGGTCGGTGGGATGTAGAATAAATGAGTGATCCCTAGAGGAGTGCTGAGCTTGTGTTCATCAGGTTGGTGGGATGTAGAATAAAAGAGTGATCCATGTAGGAATGTCAAGCTTGTGTTCATCAGGTTGGTGGGATGTAGAATAAAAGAGTGATCCATGTAGGAATGTCAAGCTTGTGTTCATCAGGTTGGTGGGATGTAGAATAAATGAGTGATCCCTAGAGGACTGCTGAGCTTGTGTTCATCAGGTTGGTGGGATATAGAATAAAAGAGTGACCCATGGAGGAGTGTCGAGCTTGTGTTCATCAGGTTGGTGGGATATAGAATAAAAGAGTGATCCCTGGAGGACTGCTGAGCTTGCGTTCATCAGGTTGGTGGGATGTAGAATAAAACTGTATTTTAATCATAGCTGAATGATTTGAACAGATTCTTACGGACTTGGTTTGTGAGTTGAGATGGATGGTGGCAGTTTGATGAGCTGACATGAAGGAGGCTGTTCTCTCTTCACTTGTTTGTGTCTCTTGCAGCGATTTTCAGTTTTAATTGTGTTATTTCATATTTTCTGATTTCTCAAAATAATCTTTTCATGAGTTATCTTTTTAATAGTATACTTTTCTGATGAACATGTTTCTCTCTCTTTGTGCTTCTGTCCCAGGCTGACAAGTTCCACATGTATGTGACTTACTGCAGGAACAAGCCAGACTCCAGCCTGCTGGTCCAGCAGCACGGCACGGCTTTCTTTGAGGTCAGACCATCACAATGTTTTACTGTTTTCATCACTTGGATTATTACCATTACTACTAGTACTATTACAATTACTACAACTTAAACAACTTGACAGCCTTCTAGATAAAAAACATGGACTAAAGCTTTGATATGATGTACAATAAATACGTAATAGTAAATACAAAAATGCAGATTCAGTGCTTTTGTAGTTATTGAATTATTTGGAGGTGATAGGAAGTTAGAATCTATGCTGAGCTTTTCATTACTGTATGCTATTCAATATGAATGTAAATATACATGTAAATATAAATATAAAGGCTCTCCAGTAAATACTACCAGCCTGTCTCTCTCTCTCTCTCTCTCTGTCTCTGTTGCTGTCTCCCTCTCTCTGTCTCTCTCTCTCTCGCTGTCCCTCTCTGTCTGTCTGTCTGTCTGTCTGTCTGTCTGTCTGTCTGTCTGTCTGTCTGTCTCTCTCAGTTCAATTCAATGATGCTTTATTGGCATGAATGCATTAATTACAGTGTTGCCAAAGCAGGTGACAGCAAAACAGGTCAACAGAGTACTAAACAAACAAACAAACAAAAAAACAGGAGAAAGGAATACATAGAACTGGCAGTAACATACATAGAACAGCACTTGAACAGCAACTGACAGTAACTGACAGTGTTTTGGTCACTCACTGACCCTTAGGCTATGGCATTCTGACACATATTGAGCCACAAGGTGTGACCTTTGACCCTCTTCTAAAATAAGTGGCCATAGTTCTTTCTCATCCAGCAGTAGAACATTTGGAATCTAGTTTTCAAATGTCTCCTGGTATTTTTCTCTTATGTGCTGGAATTTCTCACAATTTAGCAGGAAGTGCATCTCTGTCTCGACCTCAGCTGCCCCATACAGTGACCATATATTCTTTGCTCTTTTGGTAGCCAAGATGTTGTGTGTCTGCCCTTTTCAGTGGCTAGACTGTGGTCAGTGAGCCTGTACATGGTAAGGATGTGTCTCTGCTGACTGTCTCTGACAGTGGACAGACAGTCAGCCAATTTGTCTTCTCTTTTTAGGGCCCGATAACATTCTAATTTGAGTTGTCATTTGGTTTCTGTGTCCCAGTGTTCCCCATATGAGTGTTTGCATTGCGCGATGATGTGGTTTACTCTAGTCTGTGGCTGGTTAGCAGTGTTAGTCTGAAAGTCATCTATGTCAGTGGTTACGGGGTCAGTTAATTTCACAACCAGCTGACTGAGGGGACGCTTTCTTAGCTCTTGGATTTGGAATGCTTTAAATTGCAGTGTGTGGTGGGGACTTGATTTAACGTACATCCAGAATTTAAGTGATCTGTTTTGGATATTTATTATCAACGGGAAACGGCCTAATTCTGCCCTGCATGCAACGGTTGGTGTTTTTCTTTGTATGTTTAGCAATCTTCAACAAAATTCTGTATGCAGGGCTTCTATTGGATGTTTGTCCCATCTAGTGTAGTGTTGCTGACTGAGTGGACCCCGTACTTCACGTCCATATACTGCAATGGGCAGGAGGACACTGTCAAAGACTTTGGACCAGATTTTAATTGGGATGTCTGCTTTATAGAATTTTCTTTTTATTGCATAGAAAGCTCTTCAGGCTTTCTCTTTAAGTGCATTCACTGCCAGACCAAAGCTTCCCAAGGCACTGACCCTCAGTCCCACTGACCCTCAGTCCCAGGTAATCAAATCAAATCAACTTTATTTGTATAGCCCAATATCACAAATTACAAATTTGCCTCAGTGGGCTTAACAGCAACACAACATCCTGTCCTTAGACCCTCTCATCGGATAAGGAACAACTCCCTAAAAAAAAACCTTTAACAGGGAGAAAAAATAGGAAGAAACCTCAGGGAGAGCAACAGAGGAGGATCCCTATCCCAAGGCAGACAACATGCAATTGATGTTGTGTTTACGCAATTTACACAATACAACATTGAAAGAGGATAACACAGTTATAATGGACTTATAAAATTTATGAAGAATATGATGTGCAGGATGCTCAGCAGTGTCCAGAAGCCATTGGAACAGTCCAGGACCCAAGCCACGCGACCAGCATCATCGTTTAAAAAAAACAAACTATATGGATTAATAAAAAGAAAATGTGATGAGGGGAATGGCAGGCAGCGTCCAGGTAATCATAATTTAACGTGTGCTCTAGGGTGGTGTTACCTAGCGTGAATAGTGTCTACTTTCCTGACACCTGGGCTTCTTCTGGAAGATCATAATTTTTGTCTTTTTTAAGTTTACTCTCAGGGCCCAGTTCTGACAGTATTTCTCTAGAAGATCAAGATGCTGCTGTAGACCCTGTTCTGTTGGTGACAGCAGCACCAGCTCATCTGTATAGAGCAAGAATTTAACTTCCGTGTTGTTTAGGGTGAGGCCAGGAGCTGCAGGTTGTTCCAGTAACACCGCTAACTCATTGATGTAGATATTGAACAGGGTTGGACTCAAACTGCAGCCCTGTGTCACCCCTCAGCCTTGAGTGAAGTATTCTGTTCTTTTGTCGCCAAGTTTTACTCCGAACTTATTTTCCAAATACATAGATTGGATTATGTCAAACACTTTACCCCTCATGCCACTTTGGATGATTTTATTTCTCTCTCTCTGTCTCGCTGTCTCTCTCTTGCTGTCTCTCTCTGTCTGTCTATGTATTGTAATAGGAGGTCCAGAGGAGACATGGTCTGGCTAACTCCATCTCTTCAGCTCTCATTAAACCAGTCCAGAGAATCACTAAATACCAGTTGCTCCTCAAGGTAAAGCATAATAGGACATCATGCTGTAATAAAACAGTAGATAATATGACATATTATTGATGTCATGCTGTAATAAGACAGTAGATAATATGACATCATATTATTAATGTCATGCTGTAATAAGATAGTAAATAGTATGACATCATATTATTAATATCGTGCTGTAATAAGACAGTAGATAATGACATATTATCAGTCATGCTGTAATTAGACAGTAGATAATATATCATATTAATGTCATGCTGTAATAAGACAGTAGATAATATGACATTATTGATGTCATGTTGTAATAAGGCAGTAGATAATATATCATATTAATGTCATGCTGTAATAAGACAGTAGATAATATGACATATTATTGATGTCATACTGTAATAAGGCAGTAGATAATATGTCATATTATTGCTGTCATGCTGTAATAAGACAGTAGATAGTATGAGATCATATTATTAATGTCATGCTGTAATAAGACTGTAGATAGTGTGCCATCATATTATTAATGTCATGCTGTAATAAGACGGTAGATAATATGACATCATATTAATGTCATGCTGTAATAAGACAGTAGATAGTATGACATCATATTATTGATGTCATGCTGTAATAAGACTGTAGCTAATATGACATCATATTATTGATGTCATGCTGTAATAAGACTGTAGCTAATATGACATCACGTTATTGATGTCATGCTGTAATAAGACTGTAGATAATATGACATCACATTATTGATGTCATGCTGTAATAAGACTAGCTAATATGACATCATGTTAATTTTATGCTGTAATAAGACAGTAGATTATATGACATCACGTTATTGATGTCATGCTGTAATAAGACAGTAGATAATATGACATCACGTTATTGATGTCATGCTGTAATAAGACTGTAGCTAATATGACATCACGTTATTGATGTCATGCTGTAATAAGACTGTAGATAATATGACATCATATTATTGATGTCATGCTGTAATAAGACTGTAGATAATATGACATCACGTTATTGATGTCATGCTGTAATAAGACTGTAGCTAATATGACATCACGTTATTGATGTCATGCTGTAATAAGACAGTAGATAATATGACATCACGTTATTGATGTCATGCTGTAATAAGACTGTAGATAATATGACATCACGTTATTGATGTCATGCTGTAATAAGACTGTAGCTAATATGACATCACGTTATTGATGTCATGCTGTAATAAGACAGTAGATAATATGACATCACGTTATTGATGTCATGCTGTAATAAGACAGTAGCTAATATGACATCACGTTATTGATGTCATGCTGTAATAAGACTAGCTAATATGACATCATATTAATTTCATGCTGTAATAAGACAGTAGAGATAATATGACATCATATTATTGATGTCATGCTGTAATAAGAAAGTAGATATGACTTCACTTTATTGATGTCGTGCTGTAATAAGACTGTAGATAATATGACATCATATTATTGATGTCATGCTGTAATAAGACTGTAGATAATATGACATCACGTTATTGATGTCATGCTGTAATAAGACTGTAGATAATATGACATCACATTATTGATGTCATGCTGTAATAAGACTAGCTAATATGACATCATGTTAATTTTATGCTGTAATAAGACAGTAGATTATATGACATCACGTTATTGATGTCATGCTGTAATAAGACAGTAGATAATATGACATCACGTTATTGATGTCATGCTGTAATAAGACTGTAGCTAATATGACATCACGTTATTGATGTCATGCTGTAATAAGACTGTAGATAATATGACATCATATTATTGATGTCATGCTGTAATAAGACTGTAGATAATATGACATCACGTTATTGATGTCATGCTGTAATAAGACTGTAGCTAATATGACATCACGTTATTGATGTCATGCTGTAATAAGACAGTAGATAATATGACATCACGTTATTGATGTCATGCTGTAATAAGACTGTAGATAATATGACATCACGTTATTGATGTCATGCTGTAATAAGACTGTAGCTAATATGACATCACGTTATTGATGTCGTGCTGTAATAAGACTGTAGATAATATGACATCATATTATTGATGTCATGCTGTAATAAGACAGTAGATAATATGACATCATATTATTGATGTCATGCTGTAATAAGATAGTAGATCTTATTATGTAATTTAAATCTTTGCCAGATTAAGCACCATGCTGACAGATGTTGTATGAATTTGCTTTTATTAAAAAGTTCAGTTAATAGAGAGCGACTGAACCTGATTTGTAGGTTTACTCTGTGTGTGTGTATGTGTGTGTGCGCGCGTCTGTCCGTGATGTTTTCGTGTGTGTGTGTTTGTGGGTGTGTATGCTTTGTTTGTGTGTGTGTGTGTGGGGGGGGTGTATGTATGTTTTTGTGTGTGTGTATGTATGTTTTTGTGTGTGTGTGTGTGTGTGTGTGTAGGAGCTGCTGGCTTGCTGTGAGGAGGGTAAAGGAGAGATTAAGGAGGGTTTAGATGTGATGCTGAGTGTTCCTAAGAGAGCTAACGATGCTATGCATGTTAGCATGCTGGAAGGTACACACACACACACAAACACACACACACAAATGTCCATTATTATATCATGTTGTATTAAATAATTTTGTTTTCAGAGTTAGCGGCTGTCATTGGTTGGTCAGTGTGTGTTCTGGTTTAGGTCCATATTAGACCTTGTCTATCTGGTCCATATTAGACCTTGTCTATCTCGTCTATGATAGACCATGTCTAACTGGTTCATAACAGTGTAACAGCGCTGATGATATAGAGATCAAGTGTGTAAACTCACCAGGCAGCTGCAGAAGGCTGGAAAGCCATTATGAAAAGTGTGATGGTTGGAATCTCAAACTTTCAGATACACTGAATATAATATGTATGGATTTGAACCAAATATTGACCCCAAGAATAATTTCTTCAACAACCTAAACAACAAATGCTTTTACTAGACAGATGGATCAGTTTAACATGAAGGCTAAGACAGATCATGGAATGTAAATTATCCACTTTAACAGCAGGAGTCTATATTTAAACTTTCTAAACATCAAAAAATATTTAAATCCGATGAAGCAGCAATAATTAGCAACGCTGTCTTCAGGAGGGGGGCGGAGTCGGCTTGTATTCGTCACATGAATGGGTCTCTGGGTGTGTCGGATAAAGCAGTGGTTTGGCCTGGAGTCGCCTTGTCACGAAAGTGGGGAGGCGTCTCCTTCGAGACTGCCGGCTGGAGAGATGCAGTTGGTGAATGCATGCAGTATGAGGGTGGGTGTTTGAACTAAAACAGGGATCGAATGGCCACTAAATTGGGAGAAATCAGAAATAAATTTATAAAAAAAAAATATATATATATTTAAATCAATTCAAGAAACCATTCAATGTTATAGCTATTTCTGAGACCTGGCTCAGATCTGAGAAGGGTGTGGATTTCGATTTGAATGGATACGAATTGACTTAGATCAGGAATCAGGTACATTTATTTGGCATTTCATTCAATGCACCTGCATTCGTGAAATCAAATGAAATATAATTTCCGCCAGCCCACAGCAGTGCAACACAAAGACAAAAACTACAAGAACACATATATGCAAACTACCAAAAAAAAAAAAAACTAAAAAAACATATATCCAACATACCCCCCCCAAAAAAAGTTCACTGTCCAAGAGAGCAAACGCCAGGATGACTGTCAGATCTACCGGTCTACATGGGCTAGCAGTTAGCTTAGCCTGCCCCGCTTCTGTGTTCTGTCAGACCACCCTCTGTGTTTCCTCCTCGGGTGCAGTTCCAGCCACCGGACGCAGCAGACCAGGCTCCCCCAGCCGATCCAACGCCAGCTCTCCCAGCCAGACACATTTGAAACACCTCCCCGCACTCCACACGACAACACCAAAAACAGAGAAACACTAGGCGAGGCTGCCGCCAGACCGCCCTCGGTGTTATGTCTAAGTTGTCTGTTACTCTTAGGCCCTAAGAGCCTGCAAATGAAATCTTCGGTCAAGGGCCACCAAGCTAACCAAGTCCTCCAGAAGGCACAGAACCAGCTGTTGAATGAATGGGTGAGAGAAAACAATTTTACTATCGAGGCTTTGAAAGCCAAAAGGGATTTGTCAACAAACGTTGTATCCAGATCAACTGATTCAATCTTCTTTGATTTTCTTACCTGGATTATTGAGCATGCATCAAGACATTTTGACTCATTTCGGCGAGGATTTCCTTAAACTTGTGAGTATAAGCAAATGGCACGTAAGATGGCAGACTACAGGAGCCACCTGAGATTCAATCTCAGATGCAGACAGAGCGGGATTACACGTAAGAGCCTGCAAATGAAATCTTTGGTCAAGGGCCACCGAGCTAACCAGATCCTCCAGAAGGCACAGAGCCTGCCGTTGAATGAACAGGTGAGACTAACCAATTTTACTATCAATGCTTTGAAAGTGAAAGAGGTCTGTCAATAAACGTTGTATCTAGATGAACTGATTCAACCTTCTTTGATTTTCTTACCTGGATTATTGAGCATGCATCAAGACAGACATCACAGTGCTCTGTGTGGGAAGCATGAAGAGCGCACTCCAGCTGCCTCTGACAATACAGACAATGTGGTCTTTTCATTCGCTACACATTACATTAACACAAACTCAAAGAGCCACAACACAGTGCTACTACTGACTGTCAATGCATGGGCTGTGGGTCTGGCTGGATGGAAGGTAGTTTACTGCCTGCCAGATGGAGGGAGCCAGAGGAGCTTCATCAGCCAGAAAGGCTCTGAAGTTACCTGTGATAAAGCAGGAGACAATCACTCTTCACACATTGGGCTCTGCTGCTCCAGTAACAGCCAAGTGCAACACTGTAAAGCTAGTCCTGGAAAACATCTGGGATAAAGGGCAGAAAATTTAATTGGAAGCAATTTAAACACCGCAAGTATGCACTGCTGTGATTCAGGTCCCCCAGTGAGCATATCCAAAGGAAACTGAAGAGAAAGGGTCTGCAATTAGCTGATTTCCCTGAAGAAAGCACTTAAAACACTGAACTTTCAGTGTTGATTGGAGAAGACTACTACTGGTACACAGTGTCAGGCCAAGTAGAGAGACTAACAGACACACTGGTTGCACTGGAAAGTGTATTTGGATGGTCTTTGCAATTTCCAGTCACAGTGTCAAGTGTTGCTGAAGCAACATTTATGTACATCCACATTCAAGAAGACACACTGGTCTCAAACCAGCTGAAGGCCTTCTGGGAGATCGAGTCTCTGGTTATCGCAAAGGAACAGAATGACAATCCAGAAGGAGAAGAGGTGCTGCATAAGTTTGAGAAAACAACATGATTCAAGGAAGGACATTACGAGGTGGAGTTTCCATGGTGGCATGACAAACCAGAACTCCCGGACAACTACAGAATTGCCAAGAAAAGATTTGAAGGCCTGAAGAGAAGGTTGCAGACAGATTTAGTGTTTTTCCATCAATACAATGAGGTTGTGGGAGGACTACTTACAACAGGGTATCGCTGAACATGTGACAGAGAGTGAGTCCTCAGCATCAGATGTCAAATACTACTTACCCCACCATGCTGTGCTCCAAGAGGACAAGATGACAACAAAACTGAGAGTAGTGTTTGATGCCTCATCACATGAAAATGGTTGTCCCTCACTGAACAACTGCCTGCTGATGGGCCCTAACCTCAATCCAGATCTGCTTAGCATACTGACCAGATTCAGACTGCATGAGATTGCCTTTATGGCAGATATCAAGAAGGCCTTTCTTCAGGTTTCACTTGCAGAAAAAGACAGATGCAGTGAGATTTCTGTGGCTCACTGCTCCACCTACAGATGATGCTAGTAAGAAGCTACGCGTGTTGAGGATGACCAGGGTGGTGTTTGGAGTTTCCCCAAGCCCATTTCTGCTGGCAGCTACGGTAAGGAAGCATGCCAGGCAATATGAAAAACAACCACAAGTTGTAGAGATTATGAAAGAGTCACTGTACATGGACGATTTCTTTGGAAGTGTCAGTAATGTTGAAGAAGCCGTCTCTGTGATGACCGATGCAAAGGAAATGATGTCTGCTGTAGGCATGGATTTTTGTAAATGAATGACAAGAAGGAAAAGTGGAAGGAGACATCCATTGGAACCACAGAGGAACTGGAGGTCCATGGAGTAGTGCTGAAGGTACTTGGCTTGGTGTGGCAGACAGAAAATAATGACTTTGTTTTTGATTTGAGACCTCTGCTGGGCAAACTGGCTGAGATGGAGAACACCAAGAGAAGCTCTCTGCAACACTCTGCTTGCATATTTGACCCCATGGGCTTTCTGACACCCTTCACCTTAAGAGTTAAATGTCTTTTGCAAGAGATGTGGGAGAGAGGACTCAGCTGGGATGAGGAGCTACCACCGGATCTGAACTAACAATGGCAAAAGTGGTGCTCCGTGCTTGGGCTGATTCACCAGATAACTGTACCACATTAATATGGAGCAAGAGATAAGCAGAACGGCCACACACCAAGACTCTGTGTGTTCTGTGAGGCAAGTGAGAAGGCGTACAGTGCCGTTGCCTACCTGCAGTGTGAAGGAAAGGATGGAATAATGACAGCTAACCTGGTTGCTTCAAAGTCCAGAGTAGGTCCTCTGAAGAAGATGTCACTGCCACATCTGGAGTTGATGGGAGCATTGATTGGCGTTTGACTCGAAAACAACTTGTTAAAGCCACTTGAAATCGAGCCCTGTCAAGTGCACATGTGGACCGATTCAATGATCGTGCTGTATTGGCTTCGCAGCTCAGAAGTGGAAGCTGTTTGTTGCCAACAGAGTGACAGAAATCCAGTCCTTGACCGACCCAGCATCATGGTCCCACTGTAAAGGCAAAGAAAATCCTGCTGATCTCCCTACAAGAGGCCAAACTGTAGTGAGCCTGATATAGAATCACCTGTGGTGGGAGGGTCATACCTTCCTGACATCATTTGAACCATTGCAGAAGTCTTGATGAAAAATCAGTGGATGAAGACATTAATGATGAATTGAAAAGGAGTCAACATGTTACTGTACAACTCAGCAGTGATGAATATGAGTAAACTGAACCAGTGCTGGACCTCCAAAGATACAGTAAACTTGAGGTCTGTACTACGGATAACTGCCTGGTTGAAGAGGTTTGCAGATAATGCACGTTGGAGCGTCAAGAGAAGAGGGGAGTTGACTGCAGAGGAGCTGCTTGAAGCTGAGAAGTACTGGATAAAGGTAACACAAACTCATAGCTTCTGTCAAGAAATTAGCCATTTGAAAGCAGGAAAGAGTTTAAACAAAGACTCAAACCTCAGAGAGCTGAGACCATTCCTGGATGATGATGGTCTGATGAGTGTTGAAGGCAGATTGCAACAGTCAGGCTTTACTTTCAAACAGCAGCATCCATGGAACCTGCCTCCCAGTTGTTGGTTCAACATACTCATGAAAAGATGATGCATGCAGGTGTAACACCCGTCCCATGTAGCTATATAAAAATCTGCTACGTGTAGTAGTATTGTGGGCGTGGCCTGGATACGGTTTCAAAATAAATGGCACTACTCTCTTTTAAACTAAAATAATTGGCGGTGCCTCCAAATAAATGTATGATATATAATAAAGATGTATCACTTAGATTTTGGTTTTGTCTCTTGTCCTAATTTTATCTGTCATTTTAACAGTTATTAAACATGAATTACCTATGAGCTATGACACAACAAGGTTTTTTTAAATGTAATGCCAAATTATGGTAGACTATTTATTTATATAAAACAGAACTTATCAAAATCACATTCGTGAATAAAGAAAAATCAGACTAAATCCCAAATATGAATAAACACAAAAATGATATCAAATAACATCAATCATAGGCCTACAGTCACACTCACACACACACATACACACACACTCTCACTCGGCAAACTATGGTCAACCCACTTGTAAACCAAACCCCTGTTGCAGGCCTGGGTCGTGGCTTGGGAGCGTAGAGGCCTAGAAACTGTAGTGGCCGCTACACTTGGTCACACAAGCAAAAAAAAAAAAACGTGCTCAGTACTCACAGATCCAGGGAACATTTAGAGGGGGACAGACAAGGGGAAACTTGGTGATGGGTGCTTGGCATAGTGCAGAAAAACAGCAGCAAAGAACAAAACACCAGCGATAGTCAAATAGCACTTCAACAGAAAAACAGTTCTCCAAAGTGGTCCAATGGAGCTGTCCTCTCTTACAGTCACAAATCATCCATCTCCTGAATCAAATAAATCAGCTAAGCAACCAAGCCCCACCTGTCTACCCGAGAATGGAATTTGGATTGGCTATCATTTCAGAGCATGCCAATTAAAACAAAAGGAAATATAGATTGACATAATGCTCTTAGACTACACGTGCTTGGTCCTATACATATTAAGCAACGTTTGCTCATTTGCATAAACCCTAACCTTTTAACTGTAAAGATTATGACTTCTTTATTTTATCTTTCCCTATATATTTTTAACATATTTAAACATTATGAACTTCAATTTTAAAACTATTTATATCCTAAATGAATTTTAACTAAATGTCTAGATGCATTTTAGCCAGGGCTGCACAGGTGTTCAAGACACTTTAGTCCAAAAACGTCAATTCTGCCTTACCAGTCACAACCTTTGTGCTTAACCATGTGACCAAACCCAAAGAAATGGGGGGAAAGTTTGTGATAAGTAAGGTTAAAAAGGAATGGATAGACCCAGTGTTCCTGAAACTCGGTCATTATTATGTTAAATAACCATGATTACAATATTAAGAAAAATAATCAGGAGGATCATTTTTGGCACAATATGCAGCGTTTTTCCTGTTCTTTATCTTTAACTGGAGTACAAATTCAACTGACCTTTTCCTATTAACTCTGATTTACAGCAATGGTCTTTGACAATATAGACATGCTCATTTTAATCCATAATATTTTCTAGATGTGGCTCTGTCTTTTTATGATTCACATCTGTTTTTGTATGTATGTGTATACAATATAAAGGGTTTTAAACCGTCGATACATGGCTGTTTTGTTCTTTCTTATTCATCACAATTGCAAAAAAATAAATTGCTGTAATATAGAATACTTACCATGTTGAACTGGTAAAGACTGTTTCCTGGATTGTGTAGCAGGAAATGATGTGACAGCAGTGTATGCTTCCTGTGTGCTGGTGGGCAGGTGTGGAAGAGGGGGTCGAAGTTCAAGGGGAGCTGCTCCTTCAGGACGCCTTCCAGGTATGGGAGCCCAAGTCTCTGATAAGGAAGGGGCGGGACCGACACCTCTTCTTGTTTGAGCTGTCACTCATCTTCAGCAAGGAAATCAAAGACTCTTCTGGACGCACAAAGTACCTTTACAAACATAGACTGAGGGTAAGACACACACACACACAAATACACACACAGCGCACATACACATGCATATGCACACACATGTGAACACACAGACACACACCTATATGTCTCTTTCTTTATTGCTGCCTGTCTTTCTCTCTCTGTCTGTCTCTCAGACCTCAGAATTGGGGGTGACAGAGCACATTGAGGGGGACTCCTGTAAATTTGCCCTGTGGGTTGGTCGCACCCCCACATCAGACAATAAGACGGTCCTTAAGGTACGTGCACTCTCACACAATGTATTCGTTCAACATGTGCACACTCCTTCATCATTCATAATGCTAAACTCCTCAAACCAGTGTCACCACTACCTAAGCCAATATCGTTACTATCTTAACCAGTGTCAGTACTGTCTAAACCAGTATCATTACTATGTAAGCCAGTATCATTACTATGTAAACCAGTATCATTACTAGACTAGATAAACCAGTATCATTACTATGTAAACCAGTATCATTACTATGTAAACCAGTATCATTACTAGACTAGGTAAACCAATATCATTACTATCTAAACCAGGGTCAGTACTGTCTAAACCAGTATCATTAATATGTAAGCCAATATCATTGCTATCTAAACCAGTATCATTACTATCTAAGCCAGTATCATTACTATGTAAGCCAGTATCATTACTATCTAAACCAGTATCATTACTAGACTAGGTAAACCAGTATCATTACTATCTAAGCCAGTATCAGTACTGTCTAAACCAGTATCATTGATATGTAAGCCAATATATCATTGCTATCTAAACCAGTATCATTACTAGACTAGGTAAACCAGTATCTTTACTATGTAAGCCAGTATCATTACTGTGTAAACCAGTATCATTACTAGACTAGGTAAAACAGTATGATTACTATGTAAGCCAGTGTCATTAATATCTAAAGCAGTATCGTTACCAGACTAGGTAAACCAGTATCATTACTATCTAAGCCAGTATCATTACTATGTAAACCATTATCATTACTAGACTAGGTAAAACAGTATGATTACTATGTGAGCCAGTGTCATTAATATCTAAACCAGTATCGTTACTAGACTAGGTAAACCAGTATCATTACTACGTAAGCTAGTGTCATTAATATCTAAACCAGTATCGTTACTAGACTAGGTAAACCAGTATCATTACTGTCTAACCCAGTATCATTACTATGTAAGCCAGTATCATTACTATCTAAATCAGTATCTTTATTAGACTAGGTAAAACAGTATCATTACTATCTAAGCCAGTATCAGTACTGTCTAAACCAGTACCATTGATATGTAAGCCAATATCATTGCTATCTAAACCAGTATCATTACTAGACTAGGTAAACCAGTATCATTACTATGTAAGCCAGTATCATTACTATGTAAACCAGTATCATTACTATGTAAGCCAGTATCATTACTTTCTAAACCAGTATCAGTACAAGACTAGGTAAACCAGTATCACTACTCTGTAAGCCAGTGTCATTAATATCTAAACCAGTATCGTTACTAGACAAGGTAAACCAGTATCATTACTGTCTAAGCCAGTATCATTACTATGTAAGCCAGTATCATTACTATCTAAACCAGTATCATTACTGTCTAACCCAGTATCATTACTATGTAAGCCAGTATCATTACTATCGAAACCAGTATCATTACTAGACTAGGTAAAACAGTATGATTACTATGTAAGCCAGTGTCATTAATATCTAAACCAGTATCGTTACTAGACTAGGTAAACCAGTATCATTACTGTCTAAGCCAGTATCATTACTATGTAAGCCAGTATCATTACTATCTAAACCAGTATCATTACTGTCTAACCCAGTATCATTACTATGTAAGCCAGTATCATTACTATCGAAACCAGTATCATTACTAGACTAGGTAAAACAGTATGATTACTATGTAAGCCAGTGTCATTAATATCTAAACCAGTATCGTTACTAGACTAGGTAAACCAGTATCATTACTGTCTAAGCCAGTATCATTACTATCTAAACCAGTATTATTACTGGACTAGATAAACCGGTATCATCCCATACATCCCATACTGACCGACCACTTCAGTCGCTTTGAGTCTGTTTCATTTGCCATAACATCCCATACTGACCGACCACTTCAGTCGCTTTGAGTCTGTTTCATTTGCCAGAACATCTCATACTGACCGACCACGTCAGTCGCTTTGAGTCTGTTTCATTTGCCATAACATCTCATACTGACCGACGGCGTCAGTCGCTTTGAGTCTGTTTCATTTGCCATAACATCCCATACTGACCGACCACGTCAGTCGCTTTGAGTCTTTTCATTTGCCAGAACATCCCATACTGACCGACCACGTCAGTCGCTTTGAGTCTGTTTCATTTGCCATAACATCCCATACTGACCGACGGCGTCAGTCGCTTTGAGTCTGTTTCATTTGCCATAACATCCCATACTGACCGACCACGTCAGTCGCTTTGAGTCTGTTTCATTTGCCAGAACATCTCATACTGACCGACCACGTCAGTCGCTTTGAGTCTGTTTCATTTGCCATAACATCTCATACTGACCGACCACGTCAGTCGCTTTGAGTCTGTTTCATTTGCCAGAACATCTCATACTGACCAACCACGTCAGTCGCTTTGAGTCTGTTTCATTTGCCAGAACATCCCATACTGACCGACCACGTCAGTCGCTTTGAGTCTGTTTCATTTGCCAGAACATCCCATACTGACCGACCACGTCAGTCGCTTTGAGTCTGTTTCATTTGCCAGAACATCTCATACTGACCAACCACGTCAGTCGCTTTGAGTCTGTTTCATTTGCCAGAACATCCCATACTGACCGACCACGTCAGTCGCTTTGAGTCTGTTTCATTTGCCAGAACATCCCATACTGACCGACCACGTCAGTCGCTTTGAGTCTGTTTCATTTGCCAGAACATCTCATACTGACCGACCACGTCAGTCGCTTTGAGTCTGTTTTATTTGACAGAACATTTCATACTGACCGACCACATCAGTCGCTTTGAGTCTTTTCATTTGACAGAACATCCCATACTGACCGACCACGTCAGTCGCTTTGAGTCTGTTTCATTTGCCATAACATCCCATACTGACCGACCACGTCAGTCGCTTTGAGTCTGTTTCATTTGCCATAACATCCCATACTGACCGACGGCGTCAGTCGCTTTGAGTCTGTTTCATTTGCCAGAACATCTCATACTGACCGACCACGTCAGTCGCTTTGAGTCTGTTTCATTTGCCAGAACATCCCATACTGACCGACCACGTCAGTCGCTTTGAGTCTGTTTCATTTGCCATAACATCACATACTGACCGACCACATCAGTCGCTTTGAGTCTGTTTCATTTGCCATAACATCTCATACTGACCGACCACGTCAGTCGCTTTGAGTCTGTTTCATTTGCCATAACATCTCATACTGACCGACCACGTCAGTCGCTTTGAGTCTGTTTCATTTGCCATAACATCCCATACTGACCGACCACGTCAGTCGCTTTGAGTCTGTTTCATTTGCCAGAACATCCCATACTGACCGACCACGTCAGTCGCTTTGAGTCTGTTTCATTTGCCAGAACATCCCATACTGACCGACCATGTCAGTCGCTTTGAGTCTGTTTCATTTGCCATAACATCTCATACTGACCGACCACGTCAGTCGCTTTGAGTCTGTTTCATTTGCCAGAACATCCCATACTGACCGACCACGTCAGTCGCTTTGAGTCTGTTTCATTTGCCAGAACATCCCATACTGACCGACCACGTCAGTCGCTTTGAGTCTTTTCATTTGCCATAACAACACATACTGACCGGCCACGTCAGTCGCTTTGAGTCTGTTTCATTTGCCAGAACATCCCATACTGACCGACCACGTCAGTCGCTTTGAGTCTTTTCATTTGCCAGAACATCCCATACTGACCGACCACGTCAGTCGCTTTGAGTCTTTTCATTTGCCAGAACATCCCATACTGACCGACGGCGTCAGTCGCTTTGAGTCTGTTTCATTTGCCATAACATCCCATACTGACCGACGGCGTCAGTCGCTTTGAGTCTGTTTCATTTGCCAGAACATCCCATACTGACCGACGGCGTCAGTCGCTTTGAGTCTGTTTCATTTGCCATAACATCTCATACTGACCGACCACGTCAGTCGCTTTGAGTCTGTTTCATTTGCCAGAACATGCCATACTGACCGACCACGTCAGTCGCTTTGAGTCTGTTTCATTTGCCATAACATCCCATACTGACCGACCACGTCAGTCGCTTTGAGTCTGTTTCATTTGCCAGAACATCCCATACTGACCGACCACGTCAGTCGCTTTGAGTCTGTTTCATTTGCCAGAACATCCCATACTGACCCCGACCACGTCAGTCGCTTTGAGTCTTTTCATTTGCCATAACATCCCATACTGACCGACGGCGTCAGTCGCTTTGAGTCTGTTTCATTTGCCATAACATCCCATACTGACCGACCACGTCAGTCGCTTTGAGTCTTTTCATTTGCCATAACATCCCATACTGACCGACCACGTCAGTCGCTTTGAGTCTGTTTCATTTGCCAGAACATCCCATACTGACCGACGGCGTCAGTCGCTTTGAGTCTTTTCATTTGCCAGAACATCCCATACTGACCGACCACGTCAGTCGCTTTGAGTCTGTTTCATTTGCCAGAACATCCCATACTGACCGACCACGTCAGTCGCTTTGAGTCTGTTTCATTTGCCAGAACATCCCATACTGACCCCGACCACGTCAGTCGCTTTGAGTCTTTTCATTTGCCATAACATCCCATACTGACCGACGGCGTCAGTCGCTTTGAGTCTGTTTCATTTGCCATAACATCCCATACTGACCGACCACGTCAGTCGCTTTGAGTCTTTTCATTTGCCAGAACATCCCATACTGACCGACCACGTCAGTCGCTTTGAGTCTGTTTCATTTGCCAGAACATCCCATACTGACCGACGGCGTCAGTCGCTTTGAGTCTTTTCATTTGCCAGAACATCCCATACTGACCGACCACGTCAGTCGCTTTGAGTCTTTTCATTTGCCAGAACATCCCATACTGACCGACCACGTCAGTCGCTTTGAGTCTGTTTCATTTGCCAGAACATCACATACTGACCGACCACGTCAGTCGCTTTGAGTCTGTTTCATTTGCCATAACATCTCATACTGACCGACCACATCAGTCGCTTTGAGTCTGTTTCATTTGCCATAACATCACATACTGACCGACCACATCAGTCGCTTTGAGTCTGTTTCATTTGCCAGAACATCCCATACTGACCGACCACGTCAGTCGCTTTGAGTCTGTTTCATTTGCCATAACATCCCATACTGACCGACCACGTCAGTCGCTTTGAGTCTGTTTCATTTGCCAGAACATCCCATACTGACCGACGGCGTCAGTCGCTTTGAGTCTGTTTCATTTGCCAGAACATCCCATACTGACCGACGGCGTCAGTCGCTTTGAGTCTGTTTTATTTGACAGAACATCCCATACTGACCGACCACGTCAGTCGCTTTGAGTCTGTTTCATTTGCCAGAACATCCCATACTGACCGACGGCGTCAGTCGCTTTGAGTCTGTTTCATTTGCCAGAACATCCCATACTGACCGACGGCGTCAGTCGCTTTGAGTCTGTTTTATTTGACAGAACATCCCATACTGACCGACCACGTCAGTCGCTTTGAGTCTGTTTTATTTGCCATAACATCACATACTGACCGGCCACGTCAGTCGCTTTGAGTCTGTTTCATTTGCCAGAACATCCCATACTGACCAACCACGTCAGTCGCTTTGAGTCTGTTTCATTTGCCATAACATCCCATACTGACCGACCACGTCAGTCGCTTTGAGTCTGTTTCATTTGCCATAACATCTCATACTGACCGACTACGTCAGTTGCTTTGAGTCTGTTTCATTTGCCATAACATCCCATACTGACCGACCACGTCAGTCGCTTTGAGTCTGTTTCATTTGCCAGAACATCCCATACTGACCGACCACGTCAGTCGCTTTGAGTCTGTTTCATTTGCCAGAACATCCCATACTGACCGACCACGTCAGTCGCTTTGAGTCTGTTTCATTTGCCAGAACATCTCATACTGACTGACCACGTCAGTCGCTTTGAGTCTGTTTCATTTGCCATAACATCTCATACTGACCGACCACGTCAGTCGCTTTGAGTCTGTTTCATTTGCCAGAACATCCCATACTGACCGACCACGTCAGTCGCTTTGAGTCTGTTTCATTTGCCAGAACATCCCATACTGACCGACCACGTCAGTCGCTTTGAGTCTGTTTCATTTGCCATAACATCCCATACTGACCGACCACGTCAGTCGCTTTGAGTCTGTTTCATTTGCCATAACATTTCATACTGACCGACCACGTCAGTCGCTTTGAGTCTGTTTCATTTGCCAGAACATCTCATACTGACCGACCACGTCAGTCGCTTTGAGTCTGTTTTATTTGCCATAACATCCCATACTGACCAACCACGTCAGTCGCTTTGAGTCTGTTTCATTTGCCAGAACATCCCATACTGACCGACCACGTCAGTCGCTTTGAGTCTGTTTCATTTGCCATAACATCACATACTGACCGACCATGTCAGTCGCTTTGAGTCTGTTTCATTTGCCAGAACATCCCATACTGACCGACCACGTCAGTCGCTTTGAGTCTGTTTCATTTGCCAGAACATCCCATACTGACCGACCATGTCAGTCGCTTTGAGTGTGTTTCATTTGCCATAACATCTCATACTGACCGACCACGTCAGTCGCTTTGAGTCTGTTTCATTTGCCAGAACATCCCATACTGACCGACCACGTCAGTCGCTTTGAGTCTGTTTCATTTGCCATAACATCCCATACTGACCGACCGCGTCAGTCGCTTTGAGTCTGTTTCATTTGCCATAACATCCCATACTGACCGACCACGTCAGTCGCTTTGAGTCTGTTTCATTTGCCAGAACATCCCATACTGACCGACCACGTCAGTCGCTTTGAGTCTTTTCATTTGCCATAACATCACATACTGACCGGCCACGTCAGTCGCTTTGAGTCTGTTTCATTTGCCATAACATCTCATACTGACCGACCACGTCAGTCGCTTTGAGTCTGTTTCATTTGCCAGAACATCCCATACTGACCGACCACGTCAGTCGCTTTGAGTCTGTTTCATTTGCCAGAACATCCCATACTGACCGACCACGTCAGTCGCTTTGAGTCTGTTTCATTTGCCAGAACATCTCATACTGACTGACCACGTCAGTCGCTTTGAGTCTGTTTCATTTGCCATAACATCTCATACTGACCGACCACGTCAGTCGCTTTGAGTCTTTTCATTTGCCATAACATCCCATACTGACCGACGGCGTCAGTCGCTTTGAGTCTTTTCATTTGCCAGAACATCCCATACTGACCGACCACGTCAGTCGCTTTGAGTCTGTTTCATTTGCCAGAACATCTCATACTGACCGACCACGTCAGTCGCTTTGAGTCTGTTTTATTTGACAGAACATTTCATACTGACCGACGGCGTCAGTCGCTTTGAGTCTGTTTCATTTGCCAGAACATCTCATACTGACCGACGGCGTCAGTCGCTTTGAGTCTGTTTCATTTGCCATAACATCCCATACTGACCGACGGCGTCAGTCGCTTTGAGTCTGTTTCATTTGCCAGAACATCCCATACTGACCGACGGCGTCAGTCGCTTTGAGTCTGTTTCATTTGCCATAACATCTCATACTGACCGACGGCGTCAGTCGCTTTGAGTCTGTTTCATTTGACAGAACATCCCATACTGACCGACCACGTCAGTCGCTTTGAGTGTGTTTCATTTGCCAGAACATC
The DNA here is from genome assembly GCA_022114975.2 of Lampris megalopsis. Classification (NCBI taxonomy): domain Eukaryota; kingdom Metazoa; phylum Chordata; class Actinopteri; order Lampriformes; family Lampridae; genus Lampris; species Lampris megalopsis. The sequence continues at coordinate 851,322 of JAJHIY020000708.1, forward strand.
CCATACTGACCGACGGCGTCAGTCGCTTTGAGTCTGTTTTATTTGACAGAACATCCCATACTGACCGACGGCGTCAGTCGCTTTGAGTCTGTTTTATTTGACAGAACATTTCATACTGACCGACCACGTCAGTCGCTTTGAGTCTTTTCATTTGCCAGAACATCCCATACTGACCGACCACGTCAGTCGCTTTGAGTCTGTTTCATTTGACAGAACATCCCATACTGACCGACGGCGTCAGTCGCTTTGAGTCTGTTTTATTTGACAGAACATTTCATACTGACCGACGGCGTCAGTCGCTTTGAGTCTGTTTCATTTGCCATAACATCCCATACTGACCGACCACGTCAGTCGCTTTGAGTCTGTTTCATTTGCCATAACATCACATACTGACCGGCCACGTCAGTCGCTTTGAGTCTGTTTCATTTGCCATAACATCTCATACTGACCGACCACGTCAGTCGCTTTGAGTCTGTTTCATTTGACAGAACATCCCATACTGACCGACCACGTCAGTCGCTTTGAGTCTGTTTCATTTGCCAGAACATCCCATACTGACCGACCACGTCAGTCGCTTTGAGTCTGTTTCATTTGCCATAACATCTCATACTGACCGACCACATCAGTCGCTTTGAGTCTGTTTCATTTGCCATAACATCCCATACTGACCGACGGCGTCAGTCGCTTTGAGTCTGTTTCATTTGACAGAACATCCCATACTGACCGACGGCGTCAGTCGCTTTGAGTCTGTTTTATTTGACAGAACATTTCATACTGACCGACGGCGTCAGTCGCTTTGAGTCTGTTTCATTTGACAGAACATCCCATACTGACCAACCATGTCAGTCGCTTTTGATTGCATTCAAACAGCAGCTCATACAGCAGCTCATACACTTAATCAGATGGTAAACCCAAAACTGACCCAGCTGTATGACACTTGGCACTTACTGACACATCTGACTCAGTTTCCTGGATTATTCCTGAGGATATTTTCTCAGGGGCTTTATGTTTCACCTTTAATGAAACGCATCACTTCCTGAGCGCCGACTGGCTTTGTAACAGAGGCAAAATATGGTAAGGATGGAGGGTTTTAAAATCACTGATGGGGGATTTATATTGAAGTGTCTCAACGTGTAAAATGGAAACAAAATGTGGTAATTGTTTTTATTCCTACACAATAAGACTTGAAGGGATGAGAAAATTTGTGTTTTGCTGCTTGATGACAGTGTGACCATCACTAATGAAAACACAATAAAACCAATGTAAACCAAAAAATCCCCACAACACACACAAGCTGACAGGATCACTAGCTAGCTATACCAATTAGCTGGACTAGCTAGACCTACTAGCTGGACTAAAAAGACCTATTAGCGGGACTAACTAGACCTATTAGCTGGACTAGCTAGACCTATTAGCTGGACTAACTAGACATATTAGCTGGACTAGCTAGACCTATTAGCTGGACTAGCTAGACGCTGCTCTGATTTCAATAATGTGATGCTAAAAGCCAGTTTCTGCTGGTTTCACTGACTGCTAACTACCTGTGTCTAACTGCTCACATAAACACACATGCATGAACGCGCGCACACACACACACACACACACTCAGGCAGCAACCCTGGAGCTGAAACAGGAGTGGGTTCGGAGTGTGCGTCAGGTGATCCAGGAGAGGCGGGGCCACCTGCGGGGGGCGCTGCGGGAGCCAATCCCCCTCCCCAAGACTCCAGCCCCGACACTGGCCCGACAACGCAGCATCAGCCGCAGGTTAGACAGCACACACACACACACACACAGACACACACACACACATACACATGCATACACATACACTCATACATACAAACACATACATACATATACATACCTACATACATACACACATATAAACACATACACACACATACATACATACATACATACACACACATACAAACATACATACATACATACACACACACATACATACATACATACATACATCCATACATACATACATACATACATACATACATACATACATACATACATACATACATACATACACACACACACACACATACATACATCCATACACACAAACACACATACCTACATACACATACACACATACGTACATACATACACACACAAATACGCATATGCATACACACATGCATACATACACACATGCATACATACACACATGCAAACATACACACATGCAAACATACATACCATACATACATACATACATACATACATACATACATACATACATACACACACACACACACACACACACACACACACACACACACACACACACACACACACACACACACACGTATATATCTGTACGTATGTATATATGTATGTATATGTGTATATATATGTATATATGTATGTGTATATATGTGTGTGTATATGTATGTATGTATGTATGTACATATATATATATGTATATGTATGTATGTATGTACATAGACACTAACACTCACAGACATACATACATACACACACATACACACACAAACACATACACACATACATTCATACATAACATACATACATACATACACACACTCACACACACACACACACACACACACACACATACATACATACATACATACATACATACATACATACATACATACATACATACATACATACATTTGCTTCCTTGCTGGTTGTCCATCGTGCCCGATGATGACCATCGTCTCCTTTTTGTGGGTCCTTTGGTGGCTGAATAGTCCGATCCTGGATGCACAGTTGCGGTTGCAGACCGGGCATGTAAACGTGGTGCTGGAGGGGGTAGGGGCAGCTTTGCGAGCATACCTCTTCGCACGCTTTGCTACATGGCGTTGTGTGCGCTGGTTTTCCATGTGCTTCACTCCGTCTGAGATGTGAGAGCGCCAGGTTGTGCGGCAGAAAGCAAGTTCCTCCAAAGAAGAGGGGTTGATCTGACATCTTTTCAGTGTGGTCTTCATTTGGTCTTTGAACCGCTTCTTCTGCTCACCAGCAGTGCGTTGACCAAGGCGTAGTTGGCCGTAGAGGACTTTTTGTTGGAGTCGTTCGCTGGGCATGCGAATAACATGCCCAAGCCACCTGAGTTGATGGTGTTTTAGGGTAGACTCCACGCTGCAGCTGCCTGCCCACTCCAACACCTCTGTGTGTGGCACTCTGTCTTCCCAAGTAATGCCGAGGATCCTCTGGAGACATTTTACATGGAAGGCCTCCAGGCTTCTGAGATGGTGGCTGTAGATGGGTCCATGCCTCACATCCATAGAGTAGTGTGGAGATGCACACTGCTCTGTAAACAAGCACTTGGGTGTGGAGATTGAGGTTGCTGTTTTGGAAAACCCTTCTCCTCAGACGGCCAAAAGATGTTGAGGCTTGTTTGAGGTGGTGCTGAATCTCATCGTCCATTGTGCAGGTGTCGGATAGCATACTTCACAGATATTTGAAGGCAGGAACAGTGGCCAGTTGTTGCCCTTCTGCTGTGAAGGTTGTTGGGTGGTTTGGGAGGCCGGCAGTCAACTGACAGATTACCTCTGTCTTTTGGGTGTTGATAATCAGTCCCATTCTCCTGGATGCAGTTACAACTGCCGACAGAGTGTTTTGTAGGGCTTCTGGTGTGTGAGCTACCAGGGCACAATCGTCGGCATACTGTAGCTCAATAATGGTCTCAGAGGTCAACTTGGTGGTTGCCTGAAACCTCCTGATGTTGAATAGGTTTCCATCGAGCCTGAAGTCAATGGTAACTCCAGCCTGCTTCTCCAACCTCCTTCGTAACAGTGTTGTAACAGAGATTAAGAAGATATTGAACAGGACTGGGGCTAGCACACAGCCTTGTCTGACTCCAGTCTGCACACCAAAGGGCTCAGAACTGTGGTTCCCCACTACCACTCGGGCCATCATTCCTGAGTGAAACTGTCCAAGAATGGTAAGAAACTTGGGTGGACATCCAAATTTCTTCAGGACTTGCCACAGCAAGGCCCGGTTAACTGTATCAAATGCCTTTCAGAGGTCTATGAATGCTATGTATAGATCCTTGTGCTGTTCTCGGCATTTCTGCTGGAGCTGGCGTGTGACAAAGATCATGTCAACGGTCCCTCTATCCTTTCGGAAGCCGCATTGTGACTCTGGTATGACCCGTTCGGCTATTGCGAGTGTTAGTCTGCGGAGCATGAGCTTGGCTAGAACCTTTCCAGCAATGGCCAGTAGTGAAATACCCCTACTGTTGGAGCAGATGGATTTGTCTCCTTTGTTTTTATAAATGGCCACAATATTGGCATCTTTCCACTGTTGGGGGACACACTTCGCGACTCCACACCTCAAGGATATAGAGATACAGCGTCCTCGTACAGAGGTAGCCTCCTTCCTTGAGGATTTCAGTTGGAATATTATCAGGTTCAGGGGTTTTGTTGTTTTTCAGGGTCTTGACTGCATGTAGGATTTCTTTAAAAGATGGTGGGAGGTCTAGGTCTTGCAAGGTAGGCTGTTCAGGGAGTTCTGCCAGTACAGTTGAGTCCACTGGGGTGGGCTGGTTGAGCAGGGTGTTAAAATGCTCGGCCCACCGCTCCACTAACAGGGCCTCATCCTTGATGAGAGTTGTTCCATCAGCAGACCTAACGGGTGTCAGGGAGCAGTTTCTGGGGCCAAAGATGGCCTTAACTGCATCATAGAAACCATGCATGTCATTCCTGTCTGCATGAGCCTGGATTTCGTTGGCTTTCAAAATCCACCACTCATTTTGCAGATTCCGCAGAGTTGCTTGGGCCTCAGAGCGGAGGTCTTGCCATTTTTTCTTGAGAGGTTGGGATAGTGGGTTGCTGAGGGCGGCTCTGTGTGCCTTATGCATGTTGTCCAGGAGGGTGGAGATCGTTCCGGCATTGTCATCAAACCAGTCCTGATGTTTCTTGGTTTTGAAGTCAATGGATTGGGCTGCATTGTCAAAGAGGGTGGTGCTCAGAGAGGTCCACTTTTCATCCATCCCAGACTCTGAGTTGATCAGCTGTTCAATGTCAACTAAGTTGTCGGCTAGAGAACGAGGGAAGGTGTTTCTGGTGTCGCTGTTGGATAGTCTGGCGCAGTGGAGTGGTTTCTTTTTTGGCCCAGATTGGCGTCTCAAGGATCGGACATGTACTCTGACTTTTGTGAGGATCATATGGTGGTCTGTCCAGCAGTCTGCTCCTCACATAGCTCTTGTAAGGAGCACGTCTTTAAGATCAACCCGCCTCACGATAGCATAATCAAGCAAGTGCCAATGTTTTGATCTGGGATGCATCCAGGATGCCTTGTATTTATTCTTTTGTTGGAAAATGGTGTTTGTGATGGTGAGGTCATGTTCCGAGCACAGACTAAGAAGTCTAATGCCATTGGGGTTGACTTTTCCAGTGCCATGGGTGCCAATCACTTCATTCCAATTTTGCATATTCTTCCCAACTCGGGCATTAAAATCACCAAGCAAAATGACTTTGTCGCTCCTTGGGATGTTGATGAGTATATCATCGAGTGCCTGGTAGAAGCAATCTTTCTCTTCATCATGAGATGGTAAAGTTGGAGTGTAGGCACTTATCAAGGTGATGTATCGACATTTTGCGAGGGGTATACGGAGAGTCATAAGCCGCTCATTAATGCCCAATGGTGTTTCTTCGAGTTTGGGTAAGAGACTGTTCTTAATTGCAAAACCAACTCCATGGATGTGTTGACCTCCTAGGGGGTATCCTTTCCAAAAGAAGGCATAGCCTTCTCCTACTTTGTTGAGCGAGCCGTCTTCAAGGAGCCTGGTCTCACTGAGTGCCGCCACATTCACTCAATAGCGCTTCAGCTCGCTGGCAATAAGTGCTGTTCTGCGTTGAGGTCTGTCCGTACCATGGCTGACGTCCAGGAGTGTTCTTATGTTCCATGCTGCAAATCTTAGTGGTATAGTGTGTGTTTTTCGACCGCATAGTGGAATGGCCCGGCAGGTGCGGTTTCCTGCCCAGGCGCAGTGTTGAGTGGGCAATTTTTGGGCCACCTTTTCTAGGCCGTTCCCCGAAAGGGGTGAGCAGTGCGGTCCCTAAATAGGGCTGCTCAGATGCACAGGGGTCTGCCGGAAACAGCTGCCACTCAATCCCAGCTACTAACAACCGTTGCCCTGTGCCACTGGCGTGCAGAGTTCCAACTAAGAGCTCCCAGCTCATTCAGACCTGCTCCCGTCATTGGATACTCCATCGCCGCCAGACTTTGTGAGGTCGGGGACTCAGATAGCAGAAGATGCCTGCGCAGAGATGGTTTTTAAAGTGGCATGGGGGGTGTGCGCTTCTCCCAACGCCACATGACTTGATTGTAGAGGAGATGGTTCCGATGGCAAGGGGGATCCCTAGACGACCGGCACCTCCACACAACTGCAGGGGGCTGCTGGAAATCCAGTTTTTCGGAAACCGCCTCGAAGCGTGCCGCCACAGCTTGCTTTTCTGTTGGGGTAAGCTCCCTTAGCCTTATGTCTTCCCAGACTCACCCACAAGGCAGCGGGACAGTGGTTGATAGGTGCCAGGACATGTCCACCAGGGTGGGCCTGCACACCATATCTCTGGGGCCCACTGCTGCTCCGAGATCCCCTGCCAAGTTAGCCTGGGGCCACAAGACCCCAGTTACCACGTGTGGCCACGGGGAGGCCTGACAGGAGTCTTGGTGAAGGAGAGGCTATGTACTGGCAAGGGAAGGTTTACACGCTAGGATGCTTCCCTATTCATCACAAAGGCTAGCCAGCGGCAGCAAGCTAAGGGCAGGAAGGACACAAGCGGGTTGGAAGAACACATGCACCTTCCCTCCAACTACACGCTGCTGCACTAGATGCATCACAACACCCTGTGGGCATGTCCACATACACATACATACATACATACATACATACATACATACTGTTAGTTTCAAATAAGACAACTGTACTTATTTAACTGAGTTTTATTTGCGCTCTCAACAGCAAGTGGCCACAGCCTACCGAACATTTCAACAAGTGCCTTTCACTAGCAGCGCGCCTTCTTCCTAACAGGAGGGTTACCGTAAAGACTGCAGTAGAAGTGACTAACAAAATAGGCTACCGTATTAACTGTATTATAGGCACCAACAAAAGTTAACAACAAACTTAACAATCTCCCCTCTTTTTTAAAAACAAAAACTGCAAGGATATTTCAGGAAAACAAAACAAATGCTCAGTTATCAACAGTCAGACTCAGTCATCTAGCTTCCATTGTCCATTATTCAGTGCCTTAAGTAATACCAGGGAAGAGGCTCCCTTTTTGGTCACAGTCTGCCAGCTGTTCCTTTGTAGCTGACCACAGAATACGATGAATCCTTTTGTTCTGGATAAGTTATTTGATGCCACTTATTCTGACATAGAGCTGACATGAGTAGTCTGAGGGACTCTGATGAGCATGTAGGTGAGTCCTTCTATAGATCTTTAGTGTTGAATTCTTCAAAACCCCTAGCCACAACACGCGCTTTGGGTATTATGCCATCAGGAGTTTCTTTCAGTGTACACACCCATGTAGTGGACACATGCCTTTGACCCATATCTTTTACCTCCTCAAACACTCCATCATTCTTCCAGCTACTTATTTCATCTAGTTTAGCCTTATCAAATGAAACACCATCTGTAACTAATACATCATTTTCCTGCTTATCAGAGCATAGTTCTACACTATCCAGTGGATTAACCCGAAGATTGTCTACCTTAGTAAGATCAGCTGACCCCATAGTACCAGCGATGTCAGATGGTTCTAAGTACTGTAGGTTGTACCAGTTTCTGTTATTTCCCGTAGCCTTTCCTGCTCATCCCATCACTTTAGCTCTGTGAGACGCACCTCTTATATTATCCACAAAGCTGATTGTTTGACCTGTTTTCAGCCCTAGGGAGGCTCCTACCCTTATGCCTGTCTGTTGATTATCCTTATGATTGTTACCCTCAGTGACATCTGTATCATTGTCTGTAACACCCCCAGCCTCACCGTCATTGTTCATATCAACATCTATGTCACAATCAGTACCAGGTATGTTCCCTTGAGTTTAAATACTTGGGGTCAACTGTCCAAAGTAACGGGGAGTGCAGTAGAGAGGTGAAAAAGAGAGTGCAGGCAGGTTGGAGTGGGTAGAGAAGTGTGTCAGGAGTGATTTGCGACAGAAGGGTATCAGCAAGAGTTAAAGGGAAAGTTTACAAGATGGTTGTGAGACCAGCTATGTTATATGGTTTGGAGACAGTGGCACTGACGAAAAGACAGGAGGCGGAGCTGGAGGTGGCAGAGTTGAAGATGCTAAGATTTTCACTGGGAGTAACGAAGAAGGACAGGATTAGGAACGATTATATTAGAGGGACCGCTCAGGTTGGACGGTTTGGAGACAAAGCAAGAGAGGCAAGATTGAGATGGCTTGGACATGTGTGGAGGAGAGATGCTGGGTATATTGGGAGAAGGATGCTGAATATGGAGCTGCCAGGGAAGAGGAGAAGAGGAAGGCCAAAGAGGAGGTTTATGGATGTGGTGAGGGAAGACATGCAGGTGGCTGGTGTGACAGAGGAAGACGCAGAAGACAGAAAGAAATGGAAACGGATGATCCGCTGTGGCGACCCCTAACGGGAGCAGCCGAAAGTAGTAGAGTAGAGTACCAGGTATGTTCCCACTGTCATTGTTAACAACATCCACATCACTATCAGTAACA